>ML824561.1:0-10653 GCA_009831015.1 Picea engelmannii | reverse complement strand
TAATTTAGAAGTAAAAATGCAATCTTTCACTATATGCACTAAGCTAATGATAAAAACTCAAAAGACAAAAATTCCAAGCAATGAAAAATGCCTATTTTTTTTGTATTTTCAATATATCAAAACTGAAAATGCATGGACTGAAAATTAACATGATATATAGTCATACTGTGTATAAAAAAGAGATAACTCAAGCAAGATACCAAGCAAAAAAACACCCAACCCAATGTACAAGAACAATAAAAATGAAAATATGAAGAGAAATACTTCACCTAGAAATTCAACCAAAAGAGGGTTTTATGTCATCCCACAAGAACTTAACAAGCACTACAGAGACCCAAGAACGCTCAGCAAGCATCAAATCCCACCCAGCAAACACCAAACCAGGAAAAAGGGAAAGGAAAACTGATATGCATGACTGTTCAAGCAAACAAAGCGTATATACGCAGCTTGCAGTGAGACAGCCTGCATGTATATGCAACTGTCAAGGAAAAAGGCACGTATATGCTTTAAATCAAGGCCAGGCAAGGGAGAAAGGTTGAAAACTTAGACCCATAGTGAACAAGAGCTGTGAAGCAATGATATGACAAGAGCCACAATAGAAATGAGAGAAATATAAGGATAAAAGTACTTCAAACCCTAAGAAAGAATATTCATCCCTAGTATGGTTGCCAATTCTGTTACGAGGAAAATCTCTCTATGGCTAGGGTGAAACACAATAGACGAAAATGACTATAGAAATCGACTCTATTCCAACAATATGCTATATAAACCAATGTCCAAGGGAGATAAGAAAGAGGTCTACCTCTTCCATATGTTCAATGATGCCCACCATTGAGCGCTTTGACCCAAAGCTATATACCTACAACAAGTTCTCAACAAACGAACAAAAACAAGCATATGGTGGTAATATAAAAGGTTAGCAGATTATATAGCATAATCCATCAATATACATAACAAAGACGCCCATGGATAATAAATCATATATTTGCAAGAAATCAATTGGACAGGAACAGAGTATTTCGATTAATAAATGATCAGCAGAAGTGAAAATATGTCAGACTTCCGTGTCGGCATGGTTCAGAACCGAGAAACTAAGTTCCTTCTAGCTGAGCCTCCACCACTTCAATCCTCCACAAAAGGCAAGCTCAGAGAAGGGATACAATGAGGTTCCCCATCAATAAGGGAAGAACTTGGGGGTTGAACACTGTGTTCAGACTTAAAGGACAGAGGGATGCAGATTCAATATGAAGTAAATAAATTCTCTAGAGTAACTTTGCTCTCAAAGTTGAATTCTTTCTCCTTTTCCATAGCTCGAGATTGGCCTCTTTATAGGATTCAAAATGAAACTAAAGGGATGATTCATAACGTTTCCAGTATATGAAAGGCCAAGGATCAGATATCTCTTGTCATGACATGGAAACTTGACATTTAATTTTCATTTTCTGGCACAAATCCTGATGTATGCAGGCTGTAGTGGAGCAGTCTGTGTATACGCTTGTTGTGTAGTGTGCAATATGCATACAAGTGGAAAAAATTGTATTTTTGTTTCTAGATTTTAGTAACAAGGAAGACAAGTCTCCATAGGGAAATGGAATAAGTCCCTCTCTGCAAGATTGCATAGGGTGAGACAAATCTTTCTCTAACACATGGAGAGAAACAACATGTATAAAAATGGAATACCATAGTTTGATGGACAAAACTATGCATTTTGGAGCATAAGGATGAAGACATATATATAGGCACAGGGATTTGAAATTTGGAAATCAAGTGTAGATGGATACAAATCACCATAAGTTCCGCCGAAAAATGTCAAAGCAGTGAAACTCGGTTAGAATAATTCCAAAGCCACAAATGCACTTTTGAATGGTCTTGGAGAATCGATATTCACCAAAGTTGCACACTGTAAATCCACTAAAGATTTGGGACAAACTTTGAAATATTTATGAAGGAGATTTAAAAGTCAAAGAAGCAAAGATTCAAACTTACATAGGTCAGTTCAAACAATTAAATACGAAGGAAGATGAGAATATCACAACTTGAATTTTACGAGTCGATGAAACAATAAATGCAATCTTGGGATTGGGAGAAGAAATCAAATAATTTGTAATTGTTAAAAAGGTAATAAGATCTCTTCCTATGAGATCTGACCCTAAGATATCATCACTAGAAGAAAGAATAGATCTAAACTCAATAATCATGGATGAACTACATGGAATCTTCACATCATATGAAATGAGAAATGAACAAGAAAATCTAGATATAAAAGAAGCATCCTTCAAAGCATCCAAAAGGTCAAAGAAAAAGGGAAAGAAAAAAGAAAAATAACATAGCAACAACAATGACGTCTCTGAAGACGATGAATAAACGGCCAACTTTCTGAGAAGATTGAACAAGGGAACTAGCAGTAGGTATAGAGGTAAGCTTCCTTTGATTTGTTTTAATTGTGATGGTATTAGTCATTTTTCTAGCAAATGTCCTCATAATAAAAAGAGAAATGATGAATATTACTCAAATAACAAACAAACATATACAAGAAAAAGAACCACAAAGAATTTTTTCAAGAAACACTTATCCACCAAAGAAGACGTCTCATCATTAGATGAAGATGAAGTCAGTGACAGTGAGAAAGAAAGAGTTATATTCATGGCAGTAGAAGACTATGATAATGAAGATGCTAAATAATAATATGAAGAGGCCAAATAAGAATATGAAGAGGCAAAAGTTGACTACCGAGAAGAATTGTTGTGTGCCATAGAAGTTATCAGAAGAGAAAAGAAGAAAAACAAGAAACTATAAGAGAAACTAGACAAGAAACACGACACTCAGGAACTAGAACAAATGATCACAAATTTGAAGGTTCTAATTGAAGAAGATAAAATAATTGAAGAAGCATTCAAAGAACAACTAGAAGGAAGAGACACGATCATTGAAAATTTGGAAGAAGAAATTGTCAAATTAAGAAAGGATCTTCAAAAGAAAAATATTCAGAACAACTCGAAAGTTTTGAATGACATTATTAGTAGTCAAAAACCTCATCATGACAAGTCCGGACTTGGATACAATTGGAAAGAAATAGGATCAAGCTCCAAAACAACAAAACAAGAAACATATCCAAAATTATATGCAGAAACAATGAAACGGGATAAGAAGGTCTACAAAGAAAATTACATGGACACTCCTCCATCGAGAAGATTCTTATTTTAGAATCAACGATCGAAAGAAACATATAGGCATCAGGAAGAAGAAGGATTCATAAGAGTAGCTCATTTTAGAAGATCTTCAACTCCCAGATATCAAGCTATCTTTTTTGTTTTATGTTATGCATGTAATAATTTTGGACATAAAGCTGTGAAGTGCAAAGCTAACAACAGGAACCTAAACAACTTTGAAAGTCATACACAAAAGGGTTATCCAAGAATTCCTCATGAAACACAGAGAAGAAGTTTTGACACATGCCCAAAGATTGCAGAATGACAATACCTCCTAGAGAACCATAATAGGACAACAACAATCATAGACAAGAACCTCAGAAAAGGACATGGATAAGAAAGAAGAATTAGTATAACAATGAAGAATGCACACTCGCTCTACAAGATAAGAAGAAGAAACGTGGTTGGTATGTTGACAGTCGCTATTGAAAACACATGACAGGTGATAGAGACATGTTTCTTACATTAAGAAAGGAAAGAGATGGATAAGTTTCCTTTGGAAATGATGATTAAGATAAAATCATTGGAAAATGCATAGTCAGAATTGGGAACAAGAATACCATGGAAACAAATGTTCTACTAGGAGAATATATGAAACATAATATTCTAAGTGTGAGTCAAATGTGTGACAAAGGTCATAAAGTTACTTTCGATTTAGAAAAGTGCGATATAAGAAAAGAAGGTTCAAGAAAATTGATTGCAACAGCTGCGAGAACTTCAAGCAACATTTATGTATTAAGTCAAATTGGAAATGAAAAGTGTTGCCTAGGAAAGGAAGATGGAAGTTGGTTATGGCATAGAAGAATGGGTCACATAAATTTTGATAACCTTGTCAAAGTCAACAAAAGGGAAGCATCTAGAGAAATTCCCTAGAACACGAAACCAACCAACACTTTATGCAAGCATTTTCAACAAGGAAAGCAAACAAAGACCATGTTTAAAACAAAAGAATATTCAATGTAAAAGGCCACTAGAAATTGTGCATAATGATCTTGTTGGAACAACTACAACAAAGGGTTTAAAAGGTGAGAAATACATTATGTTATTAATTGATGATTATACAAGAATGACTGCAGTTTGATTTCTCAGGAATAAGTCAGAAGCTTTTGAAAACTTCAAGATCTACAAGGAAATGGTTGAAAATGAATTGTATTCAAAAATCAAATTCTTGAGATATGATAATGGAGGAGATTTCACTTCAAAGGAATTTATGGACTACTACAGTAGGCATGGAATAAAAAGGAAATTGGTTGTCGCTAGGACACCTCAACAGAATGGAGTTGTTGAAATAAATAATGAGAGAGTACAAGAAATGGCTCGAACAATGCTAATGGATTCCAAATTGACAGATATATTTTGGACATATGAAGTGCATACAACAGTTCACATTCAAAACAGATTAATGCTTAGAAAGAACACTGAAAAAATGCCCTGCGAGCTATAAAAAGGAAGACCAACAAATGTGAAGCATTTCAGATTTTTTGGAAGCAAATGCTACATCAAAAGTGAAGATGGAAGAATGAAAAAGTTTGACTCTCGTGTGGAAAAATAAGTACTTGTTGGTTACTCAAGTAAAAGGAAAACATACAAGTGTTATAACCTGATATTGGACAAATTTTTGGAAAGAATCAACGTAACAATTGATGAAACAAGTAGACAAGAATTAAAGGAAGAAGAAAATGAATAAATGGAATAGATTTACGAAGAAGAAGTAGAATATGAAAAAGAAGTAAAAGGAGAAGATGAAGAGGATCTGACAGAAGTAGAAGAGAAATTTCATCAAATTATTCCAAAGACACCTAGAAAAGGAGTACAAAAGAAGGATCCTTCAGATCAAATTATCGGAAACAAAGATGCAAGAGTTGAGACTAGAAGAAGAATTCGTTCACTAGAACAAACACACCTAGCACTCTCATCTACAATTGAACCAACCTGTTTTGAAGAACTATCCTTCTTTCTGGGTCTTCGGATACGCCAAAGAAACCAAGGAATTTTTACTTCTCAAACAAATTATATCATAGAAATGCTAAATAGGTTCGGAATGGAAGATTGCAAACCAATTATCACTCCCATGCAAACGAGTTGCAAGTTGAGAAAAGATGATGATTCAAAGTATATAGGTCAGAGGAAATACAAGCCAATGATTGGTAGCCTACTATATGTGACAACATCCATACCATATGTAATGCAGGAATTTGGACAGGTGGCGTGATTTCAAGTAGCACCAAAGGAATCACATGTATTAGCAGTGAAGAGGATTTTCAAATATCTCAAAGGAACACAAGAGTTTGGATTATGGTATCCAAAAGGAAAGGATCTATCACTTACTTCCTACATAGTTGCAAATTAGTCAGGTTGCCATCGGTATCTCAAAGAACCCAATGATGCACTTGTTGGCAGCCATTTCGAATTTTTATCTTTTTCTTACAAGATGCCTACACAAGTGTTTTGGAAACCTTGATTCTCATCGCAATCTTTCGAATAAAACAACACTATTATCTTGCGCATACACACACCTTCCCTTTTGTTCTCATTTTCATGACTGCAAGCGTGAAAACCTCGAGTCACAAGTCATGTCGATGGAATTAAAATAATCACTAGATTATTATGAATACTCTTTCTCATGTGGTCATTCCACCTCTGAATCAACAATGGTCATACAGTTGGCAAGACACCAAACCATTACTCACTTTGCATTTTTTAATATGACTTCATTTTGTAAGTTTGTGATGCATTGGTATTCTAGTGATTGTGATTGAATCCTTGATACAATAGTGGTTTGATGTTCTATTGTCTTTGATTAGACCCATGATGCAATGGTTTCATACAACACATAAATTTTATGATCAAATCTTTGGTGCTAAATTAGAAATATTGTTTTGTTTTAAATCATACAAATGTTATTCGGATCGACTTGTCATGGTTTTTAATGGTTATTTGTTTGGCATGTCGTTTACATTGTAATTAAACATACACCA
Organism: Picea engelmannii; assembly: GCA_009831015.1. NCBI lineage: Eukaryota > Viridiplantae > Streptophyta > Pinopsida > Pinales > Pinaceae > Picea > Picea engelmannii. The sequence continues at coordinate 4,466 of ML824561.1, read as the reverse complement.
ATAGTAATTTGAATCACCATAGTGTCGTCGTTTGTACATTTTGATATGAATGTTTTGCATGGTTCATTTCATTCCACCACCCTCACACACTTAGGCATTAATGTCTGCCTTGTATCTTGGGCTACCTTTGTTGGTTTTGGGAAACCTGTGAGTTTTCGGTTCTGCGTCTACCCTGTCCAGCCCCCCTCACCGTCTACCCTGCCAAATGTGTGTTCTCTCCCATGGCACTTGTAGTGCGCATAGAACCTAATAGCATCCAAACGCTGTTGCTATTTGACAATGCTCGTGAGGACTTGGAGAATAATGGCTGGTTAGTTTTCATCCAAAAATTTGAGGGTTTCAACCTTGCAGTCGCCCAACAGTTTTCCCTCACATTCGACGGATGTAGGGCTAAGGTTGGAGACATCCAACTGGAATTAAATGAAGAATTCCTCAGTTCAGCCATGTGTTTACCAGCTAAAGGGCAGAGGTGGTTTAAGAATTCGAAGGTGAATGAAGTGCCATGGCCACTTCTATTCACATCGAGGAAAATTGTCAGTTGTGACAGAGGTATGCCTGTCACTGCCCTTAAGTCTACGTGGCATGATTTATTAGCCATTGTTAAGCAATTCGTGACTTGCGAAGGTCGTTATGGTTTAGTGTTTCTTTACCATATCCGGTTGCTTATGAATTTCATAGACTTCCCTTTGAATATGCCTCACTACCTCCTACACAGTCTGTATAAAATGTCGAAATTATTTAAGAGGGAGAAGGATGATTCTAGCCTCTTCCATTATTGCTTGATCAAAATCGTTATCGTTTATCATTTAAGGCTGAGTGGTGACTGTGGGTAAGCCTTCCTATTAAGAAATGGCTTTTCCACTCCTGAGTGTGTTCAAGTAGACAAGACCGTGGTCACTGAAACCCTCGTTGGGCCAGCCGTGCCACCTCCTACCCTCCTACCCACTATCAAACCCTCGACCTGTCCCAACATTGAGCTACCCGACACCATACCCAACCCATGATCGAAAGACAATACTAAGATTATTAAGAGGCCTGTAAAGAAGAAGGGAAAGGGTAATACCGATGCCAATAGAAAAGGAAAGAAAGTTGCACGATGTAACACACCCACTACCATCAATCAAAAATTTTTGTTGTTTCCTTAGTGATGAGACTCCCCGGAGCTTGTAGTAGAAAAATGCCAATCGTAGGTCTTCTATTTACCAACCTGATTCTCTGTACATAACCGTGGTATTACGTCCCACCTGACACAGGTGCACCAACCATGGGTACGTCTGCTCACAGGGTCTTCTTCTTCTCGTCCGAAGAACTCCGAGGTTCTTCTATTTCCCTATCGGGACATATGCTTCCACAGTTCTCTTCGCGCGATCTCCTTTCCTTGATTTATCGGGGAATAGGAACTCGTGACTTCGTGAGTTCAAAGGTTGAACACTGGGTTCTCGGATCCCTGATATCTGATGATCAGTCAACTCACTGACTTTTCCCCGAGGGATTTCGCTACTCGCAACCTCATGAATTTGAATGCCCAATACTTGGGCTCTCACCCTGTGAACTCCCGAGTTCACAAGATCTCTCGATCTCTTCCACCTGTCCTCCTTCGATGGATGGCTCACAGCCTCTTGCCACTTTTCTTCTTTGCAACCTCCTGTCTCGTGAATTTTAATGCCAAATACTTGGGCATTCACCCTGCGAGCTCCCGAGTTCGCGAGATCTTCTCGATCTCTGCCACCTTTCCTCCATAGATGGACGGCTCATAGCCTCTCGCTACTTTGCTACTTCATGACTTAGAGCATCCAAACTTTGGTCTCTTACCTAGCGAGTCCCAAACTCACGAGATCCATGGATGTCCGCCACCTGTCCTCTTTGGATGGATGGTTCATATCCTCTCGTAGCCTCGCCGCTCGCGACTTAAAGCATCCAAATTTTGGACTTCTACCCAGCGAGTCCCGAGCTCATGAGATCTCTGGATCTCCACCACCTATCCTCCTCGAATGGACGACTTAGATCCTCTCGTAGCCTCGCTGCTCGCGATTTAAAGCGTCCAACTTTTGGACTTCTACCCCGCGAGTCCCGAGCTCACGAGATCTCTGGATCTCCGCCACCTGTCCTCCTCGAATGGACGACCCAGATCCTCTCATAGCCTCGCCGCTCATGAATTAAAGAGTCCAACTTTTGGACTTCTACCCCACGAGTCTTGAGCTCACGAGATCTCTGGATCTCCTCCACCTATCCTCTTCAGGTGGACGGTTCAGATGCTCTCGTAGCCTCACCGCTCGCGACTTAAGGTGTCCAAATTTTGGACTTCTACCCCACGAGTCCCGAGCTCATGACATCTCTGGATCTCTGCCACCTGTCCTCTTCGGGTGGATGGTTCAGATCCTCTCGTAGCCTCGCTGCTCACGACTTAAAGCGTCCAAATTTTGGACTTCCACCCCACGAGTCCCGAGCTCACGAGATCTCTGGATCTCCGCCACCTGTCCTCTTCAGGTGGACGGTTCATATCCTCTCGTAGCCTCATTGCTCACGACTTAAAGTGTCCAACTTTTGGGCTTCTACCCCATGAACCTCCGAGCTCACGAGATCTTAACCCTCGTCTATCTCCCTATAGATCTAACGACGGTCGGGTTTCCTAGCTAAGATCTGATGGTTCAGATCTGTCCCAATGCCATGCCCTTTCCTAACTGTTCTTTGGACGTGGAAAAACCAACGGTCTAGATGTTCTCATGGGGTCTGGGGATCTACGAATCAGATTTCCTCTCTATTCACGAAGATAAGGGAAAAAGGGTTAAGGAAATTTACGCCCTCATTCATTCCTTCGATTTAACGATCGTGAATGACCACAGATTTCCCGACAGGATCTCATCCATTGATCAATACTTATCCTTACATGACTACTTCAGGATTTCAAGAGGGTCATTCCTCTTCAAATAGGGTTGATAAGACTTTCACATTCATGCCCTTTTTTCCAGGTTCTTGGTAAACCTTTCTGAGAAGTGGGTGCAACTACTGAGAGGGGTGTATGAATTTCAAGATGAAATATATAAAATACTTATCAGTGTATATCAGTGTATGAATTTCAAGATAAAATACATAAAATACTTATCAGAAATAACACCAGAAGTGGGTGCAACTACTGAGAGGGGTGCTCGTTTCCACCCAACCATAGGCTCAGCGACTCCCAATGGATTTACCACTAGCCACCCCTGAGCTGAGACCACGATGTTCCGAGACTGCATCTCTCTGTCTACCAGTGACCAAGAGCGAAGGTTACAATCCTCCCTCTCTGCTATCACTCACTCTGTGTAATCTAGAGTTCCCCTCGTGTATCCCTTTCAATCGTCTCTGCCATACGCCTTATCCTCTCGTGAGGTTGCATGTGGAACGATTACCCTTGTGCCGATCAGGCCTGACGGCTCTACGGATGGGCGGTTCACCATCCCATCCTTCATCAAGCCAGCTGCCTACCAGCCTGTGAGGTATTGAATTTCAGGGCTAGCGATCTACTCTTGGTTCTCCGGGCCAGTGGAGTCCAAATACGGTATTTAATTCTTGGTGGAAGTTAACGCCACCTTTTCAGGTTCTTTCCACTGCCATCATGGTCTCTTTTCTACACATTCCCTCATCAGTAGTCCTGCAATAAATTCATAATGTTATTCACATTCATTGACCTCTTTTTGTAGGTCCATTTACATCACATGTTCATACTTATGAGTTTTCCATAGTCCTCGGCCAGTCTAGTTATATTTACAAACCGGGGGAAACAGGGTGTTACAATTCCCTCCCCCTTAAAAGGAACATCGTCCTCGATGTTCTTAGCTACTAATCATGAATTACATGTACCAAAGTAAACAAAATTGGATATTCTTGTCTCATGGCATCCTCTATTTCCCATGTAGCCTCATCTGGGCCAAAATGTTTCCATTGCACCTTGACCTGTGGAATGGTTTTGTTCCGGAGCTGGATTTCCTTTCTGTCCAATATGCATTGGGGTTCTCGTAGAAATTCTCCCTCCGGTTCCACCTAGATGACAGACCAGTCAATTATATGATTAGTGTCATGTACATATTTCTTTAATAATGAAACATGGAAAACATTATGTGCTTTTACTGTGGGAGGAAGTGCTAACCGATAGGCTACAGGTCCCACTCTGTCTAGAACCTCAAAGGGTCCACAATACCGGGGTGCCAATTTGGCACAAGCTCCCATTTTTAGGGAAATCCTTCTGGGCTTAATTCTGAGATATACATGATCTCTTGTTTTGAATTCTCTTGGAGTTCTCTTTTGATCAGCATAACTTTTCTGTCGATTCAGAGCGATCTTCAGATTTTGTTTTATCTGAGTCACTTGTTGTTCCATTTCTTTCAACATATCGAGTCCAATAAAAATCCTATTTATAGGATTGCTCCAGCTGACTGGGGTATTACATTGTCTACCATAGAGGACCTCGAATGGGCTCATTTTTAAGG
>ML824560.1:97801-107820 GCA_009831015.1 Picea engelmannii | reverse complement strand
TCACGGGCTTGATTGGTTGCTTTTCAGCCTAGGTGGGGCAATCATCTCCTCCTGTGGTGAGAAGTGTGCCTCTCAGGGGTTTGAGTCTGGGGCTGCACAGTCAGCGGGTTAGGGCCTCTTATCCTTATCCGGTGTTTTTATTAGTTGATTTTTTAATAGAAAAGACAAAAGAAAGAAAATTTGTTTTATGGTTTTTAGACAAGTGTTAGAATCGGTGCTTTCTTGATTGTTTTTTCGCGTCTTTGCTCTGATTCTTTTGAGATCTGCGCTTTAATCCAGAGTTTTATTTTCATTCTATTGGTTTTGTGCTTGTCGACATTTTCCCTTTGTTGTGTCATTTTGCAATTAAATAAAAAAAAATTCTCTTGTTTCATTTTCTTCTTGGTTTGAAGATTGTGTTGTTGCATCAGTAGCTAGGAAGAAGTTTTTTTTTCATAATTTTTTGCACTACATTTAGAGTATAAGTAGCTCGCAGATTTGAGTGAAATTCCTTTATGTTTGCTGCATAAAATCTTAGAAAAGTTGAAAAGAAAATAAGTCTTTCTTGTTGAAAAGTTGTTGGTTTTTGCATTTTCTGCAAAAGTTTTTTGTTTCCAAGAATTTCTTGTTCATTTTTCTTTGAGTCTTTACACACCATCAGTTTCACCTTCATACCTTGTGATGTAAAAAAACCCATTAAAAGCAGCGCTAATTAAAATCAATTAGACTTTTTGTTTGTAGGGTGCATACACTAGCTCAGGACTAGGGCCTTCGAATAGGTTGGAAAGTAAATTCTCCAAGGCCACTCAAACCAAACATTGGAGTCTGTCAATAGGGAGTGTAGAAGTCCAGTTACGAAAAGTTATCCGGGACCCCCCTCTAATACAGGGGCTAAACACGAGGTCGCGTAAGGGAAGGTAGCAGAGATAACCCCCCCCAAAGCTGGACCGAGCGTAGTGGAGAACACATATCGAGGATTTGTTGAGGGATTTCATCGTTTTCATTTGCCATGGAGCTTCGTGGGTCTCGAATCCATTGGAGGTCCTTAGTTGTCTTCCAGACCATTTTCTCTCGATACCCTTGACAGGTTTCGGGCTTGATACCCTGTTCATTGTGGTCTACCCGACTATCGACTCTACCTGCCTAGTGACTGTTCACGTGCTGGCAAACTAGTTGCCAATATTTTCTAGGGACATACACGGGTGACTGCGGGGGTATACCGCGGTACCTAGGATAGACATCGGGCCACGCTTTGCAGAGTATACCCGGAGGGTGCTTCCGTATTCGAGTTGCACTTGCACCGGTAAGTTGCTCTAGTGTTGGTTGTTGTAACTGTTCTTCAAAATAGTTAGTGTTTTCTTGTCTTATCTCATAGGGGCTTCTTTTAGCGAGTGTTACTGTTTGTTCATGTAGAATACCTTAGCGTGTCATGAATCTTCTCACACAGTGGAGGATTCAGAGCTCCGCCGGTCACGAAGGCTTCTGGGCCTGTTGCCGGTTATACTAGAGTCACCCCAACCATCATTGAGGCGGAAGCTAGACCAACGAGGGTCTTTCGAAGTGACCGGGTTTCAAACCATTGAGCCCGAACAACTCCCAGAGGAATCAACCACCAATCTTGGATCGGTTGAAACCTCAAACACTGATACTTGGCCGGACATTATTGTGTCAATTCAATTTTACGAATGCCTGTCAGTGCCTAACCTAGTTATGGAACCAAACTCTGTTAATTCCCTTGAGAATTCTTCCATTCCCATCACCGTTGCTACCACAGGAGAAGCTTCTCCTAACTTGCCTTTGTCGGCGGTTCAGGCCACCATGGTCTCGGCCGCAACTACGTCGCACAGTGGACCGACCCCATTTATCGCGGTGGCCACACCTCCTTACACACCTAGTGCGACAGGCCCTCCATTTTCATGTGGTATGCCTAGTTCAGGTACAAGTCCTGTACTCACTTCCTCCACTTTACAGACTTTGGGTCTGGGGGAAGGGAGCTCTAACGCTCCTCTGTGAGGTCAACTTGGGGGCATTCCTGTCCCTTTCAATGCTTTTCCTTATGCTGGAGGTCATATCCCTCCTTCGTTCCCTTCGCTTAGTGGATTTCATCAGCAGTCCGTCGGGCCGCCTGCACACATGAGTTCATTTGGAGTCAGGATTCAAGGAACACCTGCACAAACTCTGTCGGTAGGTTTGTCACCGTTTGTTTGGAACGAGACGTTCGGTAATAACACTTTCACATCCACTGCTTTCCCATCTGTGGGCACACCCATTTTTGGAGAATCTACTTCGGCACAAGGTACTATTCCTGCGTCAGGGGCACATATACCAGGACCTTGGAACTTAGGACAAGGATCCATTCCTTCCTCTGGAATGTCATTCGGGGGTAATTCTTTCCACAGTCAATGGAACGTCGGACAGACTTCTATGCCTCTCCCCTCGGGACTGGCATGGGGTAATCCTTCCCAAAGTCCGTCAAACATGATGAATGCCCAACATCCTATGTCCTTTATGGGGAATCAGTCAATGATGTCTCCTCAGATGCAAAACCCTTACGTTGGTCAGGGCCATGGTTTCTACCGAAATCTGGGCCAGCAGCTAAACTTTTCCTGGCAACCTGGTGCCAGTCAAACTCCAGGACCCTTTTATCCCAGCTATCAGCAACAACCTAAACTACCATTCTTGGCAACGTTACACTTGCCAGATTTGACACGGTTGTTAAATGCTCCTATCTGTTACGATCTGCATTGGCCTCCTATGCCGACGAAGTTGCCTTTGGACATCCAAAAGTTCGAGGCCAAGCCTAATGAAGATCCAGGTTATCACGTGACTACTTTCCACTTATGGTGTTCATCTAATTCATTGAAAGATGACTCCGTCCAGTTGCGATTGTTTCAATGCACTCTTATTGGGAGTGTCGTGAAATGGTACATAGAGCTTGACCACTCAAGATATTTTTTTTTGGCGAGCTGGCGATGGCCTTCCTTAACCATTTCCAGTTACCTATGAGATACGACGTCGACACAGAGTTGCTAGCCAATTTCGAGTAGACGACAGCGGACCATATCTCGGATCATATTCAAGAGTGGCGACGCCAAAAGAGTCTTATCAAAGTACCCGTCCCACCAACATTCCTGTTTGAGTGGTTCCTTAAGTCTTTAGTTCCGTAGTTATCCAAAGACGTCGCGACTTCAGGGGTTTTCTCCAAGGAAGATGCCATCATGAGGGCTGAACAGTTTGAGCTTATCTATTCTCAGTCTGGTCTATTGTACAACATCATGCCGGATGCACCACGATCGATTCTGGATAAAACCAGACAGAGAGCCAGACCACATGCTGACGGTATCGTTGGTTTGACACAAACTAAGCCCGTTGAGCAATTGACAAAACAATTGCAGCAGTTATCTATACAACACTCAACGGCCAACCAGACCACTGCTTTGGCTACTCCTCCTACCCAAATTTCAGAAGTACACTCCGTACAGACGACTAACCCAAAGGCCACCCAGCAGCCTGAAGGGAAGAAAAAACAACGCAAGAAGGGTAAGGGGGATAAGAAACCAACTGATAATGCTAGTGAGGGCACCACAGAAAAACAGAAGGCGAGGTATCCATGCAACTTATGTGCGGAATACCACCATACCCATCTATGTCCTTGACTTGCAGAGGCCCAAAATTTTGTCACATAGCAACAACAAGCCGTGTTGACTAATCCCTTTCAGCATGGGCAAAATTTAACTCAAGCCTCTGCAAGTGCCGAAGGGGGCAGTTCAGAAATCTGCCCTCCTCCAAACAATTCATCTTCCATGAAAGTATATATGGTTAAAAGTGATGCTTTAATCACAACTAGAGTGCACGACTATAGTAAACCAAGCACCTCTGAGAAGGGAAAAGAAGTCGATATCCCATCTCTTCCTCTACAGATCGAGAAGACGTTGGGTGAAACAATGACACACATTCCAAAAGGTGCATTTAAGCGAGCTTCTCACAATCCAAACGCAAGGGCCGTCCAGAACAACTCAGTGGTGGAAGATTTATCACAAACCCCTTACGCTATGTCGGCTTTGGAGATCCTCCAAAGTTTCCCTGCTCAGAGGAAAGCCTTGTTGACTGCTTTAGGCTCTACTGAGACTTGTAACCCGGGTACCATCATGTTAGATACGACTGACTTGAAACCTCGTTTGCCTTACCATGTCGCGTTTTAGATAGGAGTGGCTCATCCCACCAAAACTTTTACATGGAATATTTTCCGTACGGTGGTAGACGAGGGCGCTTCGACTTGCGTTATGTCATTAACATGCTGGAAAGCCATTGGTCAACCTGAGTTGTCTCCATCTCCTACTCTCCTCACTGTGTTCGATGGTCATTCTTTCCGACCACATGGCATCATTCCTTATTTCCCTGTGCAGTTAGGGGGGAAGACCGTGTGCGTCGAAGTAGAGGTAGTTGATGCCCCCATCAACTACAATCTATTGTTAGGTCGTAGTTGGAATTATGCAATGCAAGCGGTGGTCGCTACAGTTTTTCGAGTCTTATTGTTTCCACATGAAGGCCGGATAGTGACCATTGATCAGTTATCCTTCTCTCGACCTGACTCAGCTTTGGGGGCATCCACGGTTCCCATGGTTGACAATCCTCAAGCCGATGTTGTCAACGTCGGAGTTGGCTTGTGCCCATCTTTGATGGGTACTTTCGATTACCCACCTCCCCATGGCGATGTCAAGTTTATATCGACTCACCACAAGGCTGAGATTTTTCACGTCTCGTCATTCCGCACGACTTACTTTCAGGATCCGTGGATTCTTCCTTCCCAATCATCAACGATGGATGTGATAGGGCATGCTGGCATGTCCACGCCCTTGTCGGCCGCTGAAGTAGCGTATTGTTTGGTCCAACAAGCTTCAACTACTTCTGATTCGACTCCCGCACAAGAGTTGGATCCACTTCTTGAGCCTATATGGGCTCAGGATTCTCTGGCCAACACCGATTCGTTAGATTTAGTCTTGCCTTTCGATGAAGCTGTAATCGAAGCAATGACTGGTCCAGATAAACCTTGGGACGATCTTCATCGCAGATCATATTTCCTCCCATATTTGAGCCGAATCAAGGCAGGAGAGTTCACTATCACCATGACGGGGGAACATCCATGTCCCATTAACCTCTTAGCTACACAGGATATTTATGTTGAGGGAAAATGGTGACTATCATTGCCACGATACCTATCAACATCTCTCGGAACCCTGGCGTCATGGAGAATGTCTTCGTCGGAGAAGATTTCTCTCTCGAAGAGATTCAGATTTACATGGATCTTTTTAAATAATTTCGCGACGTTTTTGCCTGGTCTTATGAGGAAATGCCAGGCATCGATCCGAAAATCATTGAACACGAGATCACTACGTATCGTGATGCTAAGCCTGTTTGACAAAAACTTCGTCCAGTTAATCCTAGGAATGCAGCAGCCATCAAAGTTGAGGTTGAGAAATTGCTTAAGGGAGGGTTCATATACCCTATTCACTTGACTCAATCGGTGTCAAATCCCATTCCAGTCGATAAAAAACAAGGCATGATTTGTGTCTGTACCGATTTCCGTGATTTGAACAAGGCATGTCCCAAAGATAATTATCCAACCCCATTCATCGACCAGATCATTGATGAGTGCATCGGTTGTGAAGCCTTTTCGTTCATGGATGGCTTTTCCGGCTATAACCAAATCCAAATCAAACCCAAGGACGAGCACAAAATGACATTCATTTGTCCATGGGGTACATTCTCTTATCGTAAGATGCCTTTTGGCCTCAAAAATGCTGGAGCCACTTTCCAGTGGGCCATGTCTTTTGTGTTTCATGACCTCAAGCATATAGTCGAGGCCTATCTAGATGATTTAGCATCACCCTCTCGCAAGCGAAAGGATCATCCTATGCACCTCCGACTAATCTTCGAACGCTGTCGCTACTTCAAGATTCGCTTGAACCCCAACAAGTGCATCTTTTGTGTCACGTCAGGACGTTTGTTAGGTTTCATCGTTTCAACAACAGGGATCATGGTGTATCCTCTTAAGGTGGAGGCAATAGTCCAGTTTCCCCCCCCACGCACAATCTTACAACTTTAGAGTCTTCAAGGCAAGGCGAACTTCTTACGATGCTTCATCGCCAACTATGCCGAAATCACCAAGGGATTCATGCATTTACTGAAGAAAGATGTTCCCTTTTTCTGGGACGAAGAAACGCAGCGCTCTTTCGACGCATTGAAACACGCCCTTACAAACGCACCTCTGCTATGGCCACCAAATTATAACAAGGATTTCCTATTATATCTGGCTGCCGCAGAGTCAACCATAGGCATGGTTTTAGTTCAGGAAGATGATTCATTTTTTGAATACGTGATCTATTACTTGAGCCGAGGCCTCGTAGGACCGGAACTTAATTATACCCATCTCGAAAAACTTGTGTTGGCAGCAGTTCATGATGTTCAACGGTTCCGTCACTATGTTCTGTTTCGTAAGACCACTGTCTTTGTCGTCATGAATCCATTCCAGTATATGTTGACACGATGATTTATCGGCGGAAAAATCAGTATATGGATGGTAATCCTCCAAAAATTTGACTTAGACTTCATTTAAGCCAAGTCCAAAAAGTCGTTGGTCTTTGCAGAACTTATCTCGGAGCTTCCGGTTGAGTCAGGTGACATTGTGCCTAAGGAATCTCCTATCCGGGGGGATATGTTTTTGATTGAATCTTCAGACCCCTGGTACGGAGATATACTGATCTATCTCCAGACTTTGAAGTGCCCCACCTCTGCTTCTCGTGATGAGCATCAGCGGATACGCCATCAGGCCAAGAACTATCTCATCCTCAATGATACTTTGTATCGGAGAGGTGTAGACTACATCTTGCATCGATGTCTCACCCATGAGGAGGCCGTCATAGTGCTCAACGATTGTCATACAGGAGCTTGTGGCGGTCACTTATCCGGGTTCGCAACAGCTCAAAAGATTTTACAAGCAGGTTACTTTTGGCCCACACTTATCAAAGATTGTATTGAGTCGGTCAAGAAGTGCCATCCGTGCCAAATCTTCTCACGGAAGATGAGGGCACATCCCGCTCCCATGTTTTCGGTCATCACCGTCGGTACCTTCACTAAATGGGGGATTGATTACACTACATGCAACCCCCCATCAGCAAGGGGGCAGTGCTATATCATTATAGTTATCGACTACTTCACTAAGTGGTTCGAAGCTATGCCGACGTTCAAAGATGATGGAGAGACTGCAACTCTCTTCTTATTTAACCAAATTATATCACAGTTCGACATCCCGAGAGAGATTGTCATTGACCATGGTAGTCACTTTCAAAACCAAATGATGTCCGAGTTAACATCAAATCTTGGGTTACGGCAAGAACATTCCTCACCTTACTATCCCCAAGCCAATGGGCATGTGGAAGTTGTTAATAAAACTCTTAAGACAATTCTACAGCGAACCATCAACTCAGCCAAATCCAACTGGAATTTGATGTTATACTTGACATTATGGGCTTACCGAACATCAGTTAAGATTGCAACCGGTTTCTCACCTTTCCAATTCGTTTACAGGATGGAGGTAGTCTTGCCCATTGAATGTCAAATTCCATCTCTGAAATTGGCAGTACAGTTATTGCCAGACACTTCTCCACTTGAAGAACGGTTAGTATACCTTGAGAAGCTTGATGAACAGCGTTGCGATGCAGCCTTCGCCACCGAGGCTCATAAGAATAAGGTCAAGTGTCAATATGATAGGTCCGTGCGTCCTCAGGTTTTTTCTGAGGGCAACCTTGTCCTAGTTTACGACCAAGATAAGGACCCCCTGGGGGCAGGAAAGTTTAAACCCATATGGTTCGGACCCTTCATTGTTAAGGAGGTGTTAAAGAATGGCGCTTATCATTTGGTCAATTTTGAAGGGAATGCTTTGGCGGGGCCTAGGAATGGGCTCTACCTCAAGAAGTATTACTCATAGAACGGTCACTGTGGGTAACTTTTTGTAACATATGTATAGTCTTTGTGATATTACTTTTTTACATTTCTTTTGAAAAACGTGTCATGGACGTGTCATTAATGTTATCTTTCGTCACTATGGCAGATGCCAAGTGAGTCCAAAGTGTTCATTGGGTATGCGGACGGCACTAGTCGACACACGCGGAGGCTTGCCTCTGCAGCTTGGGTAATCTTTACACCGCAGGGTCAGTTGTTATCTTTCGAAGGGATATTCTTAGGCGACACCACAAATAATGTTGCTGAGTATAGTGCAGTTATTGAGTTTCTTCGTGACGCTTTGTCATTAGGTATCTCTCGTCCCCGGGTCTATCTAGATGCTCAACTGGTTGTGTCGCAGCTAAACAGAATATACTGAGTTCATGACCCAACTTTACACCGACGATTCCTTAGGGTACATCTCTTGGAACACAACTTTGATTATATTACATATTTTCATGTTCCTAGGAGTCTAAATCAAATCACGGATACTCTAGCTAATCAAATTTTAGATTGGCATCTTGCTCACACATAAAAATATCATGATCATACACATGTAAATACATTTTTACACACATAATCCATAGAGACACAGAAAAGAAATAAAAACCATATATAAACATCATAAAATCCTCGGAGTACATAGATGGGCGTAAGCACCTCAAAAAGTGGGAACCATGACGAGTCACTGGGGCTTATGCCCTCAAAAAATATATACATGTCAGTGCTCGTGGCACATAAAAGTCTACAAGTTTGTTCAGGGCCTGTGGGCCCTGTTATACTCAAAAACAACCTGACCTAAACGTCTAAACAATCGGACCCATGTCCGAGGTACCCCCACAACATGAGTCTGCAAAGAGGGCGGAAAGTCCTCTATCTCTGCCATGGGAACTGTGCGAGTGAGCGCAGTGAATTTCCGCTCAATCCGCCTAAGAACCCTCTCGGCCTCTCCTGCTGGGAGGTTCCCTGCTACTGCTGCTCCCCCGGCGACGTAGCTGCGGCCTCTGGCCGTGGGCAGTGCCTGTTCCGTGCATAATTGGCAGGTCGCAAGGGTCCCACATCTGCATGCAACACAATGTTCACCCATCAAAAATCTGTTATACAAAAACATGATATATATATAAAAAAGACATAAAAATTATATATGCAAACAAAAAAAAACTGTACAGGTGGAGACTTACCCATCTCCCCTCACTCCTCACTAGGAGGCACTGGTATCACTGGATCTCTGGAAAAATCAATCCCTGCATATGGGTAATCCTCAATCGTTGGGATCTGTCATGACAGCCAGACAAAAAAGTCATCATTGAAGGCCTCTGAGGTCCTCCCACCACCCTATCGCGGCAGCAACGCTGCCCATCTGCACACTGCGGGGAAAGTAGCTAGGTGTCCTAGTACTGTCAGCCGAGGACTGAAACATGGAACTCTCTCAAAGAATAACGAACACAGGATGGTCCCAAAGCCGAAGTTCCTATGTGTCCGCTGTCTGCAAGCTGTCAGCTGACCTATCATGCTTGCTAGCAGTGTGGTACTCCAGTCAAAAATTTGTGCATTCATGCACTGAATTGCACAGTTCATCTGTGCGCGCGAAGCCTGGTGCACGGCTGCGGAGCCGATAATTCGCCCAATGAGCGATAAGATGGTCTGGAGGGTGAGGCTGGTAATACTCCCAACAGGTATTGAGGAGGTCCTCTGATTGGTCCCAACCACACAATATTCCTCTATCAACTCCGAGACTTTGGTCGGCCCCGTAGGAAACGTCTGAAAGTTGACGGGTTCCCCTCTCCTTGAGAGGCCCGTCAAAGTGTAGATATCCTCGGTGGTGGGCACCAAGGATTTCCCCTCTATCATAAAGGCCTCAGCATATGGGTGCCAATAATCGACCAAGGCATTCTGTAGCCTGGGTTGAGCGTGCATAAATGAACACAATTTTTTTTTTACCAAGCCACACTACGTCAGCATGGCCATAACATTCGGATCTGCAGCCACTGCCTCATTAGCAGCCTCATGCTCCCTTTCTCTCCACTGAACATACATCC
>ML824560.1:81681-94683 GCA_009831015.1 Picea engelmannii | reverse complement strand
TCCTCAAGCTTTAGGAGAATTCAAGCAAAGCAGTTGGAGGAAAAAGAAGAGGAGGAGCCCAGGATCAGGATCAAGGAACGGTGGCCGATCTCTATTATCATTGTAAGTTGATTCATCTTGAGATTAATAAAGAGTACTTTTCCAGTCCCAATGCACGAGTCTTATGTGTTTTTATTTGATTTATGATTAATATCTAACCCTATAGTAGAACCATAGCATGCATGCGTAGTGTTTTGTCTTGATTGCAGGATCGTCTTTGGAAGGAGCAGCATAAGCAAGGAGATAAAGCGCAACGGAGGATCTACACCAAACGTCGATAACAAAGGTTAGTAGGTTCTTTCCATGTTTGCATGTGAAAAAGGGTTTTAGGTTTGGGGTAGAAGGTTAAAAGTAATTTCTGAAGGGTCATGATCTACATGCAAGTTTAAGCCCTAGCTTGTTAGTCCGTAGGGTATAATTTCCCCACAACACCCTGGCTTCCAACAGAGCCGACACATGATCCAGTCTTTTGCTGTAATCGGAGTTTTCCAGAAATATGTGTCCTGGAGGTAACCAGTTCAGAATGAAGCCATCTAATGACAATGAAATGTGACAAATATTTATCTTTAATGATGGAATGCCAGATGTCCGGAGAGGTCAACACTCGCCAAAGAGAATTAGTTGGGCGCTTTGTTGAAATGGAATAAATTGTGAAGTCCCCAACCACCTTTCTATTTTGCTTTTGCTAGAGATTTCCAATTGCAAATGTGTTGTCGAGATTGATTTGAGCAAAATGACTAGAGGAAATGATAAATCAAGCACCAGAGTTTTGTAATTACTGAAGCAGAGATGGCTGCGAGTGCCATCTAATATGCAGACTGTCCTTCTAGAGAATCTTTTATAAGAGTGAACCGACCACCAATGGAGAGCCACCTCATGTACTAATGGCTGATCTTTTTTTCAAATTTTGAAATAAGCGAATTCTAATCCCCTGACCTGTATGAATATCCTTTTAAAAAATATCCCAGATACATGAGCCCACTAGAAATATGAGTGAAGTTATATGGGAAAATTCCTTTAAGATGATCTAGTATATGTTGTTGTATATTTGCAAAATGAAAGGTTGATTTATCCCAATTGATAAGCAAACTTGTAGCACAATAGAAGAGATTTAAGATCTTCTTAATCTCATACCATTCCTATAAAGAATCATTGGACATGATGAGGACATCATCCGTAAAGAGAAGATAGAGAATCTTAATAGTCCCATAAACTTTTATTATTGATATTTTTCCATCAGCTTGTCCAATATTTAGAAGGAGGTTCAAAGCTTCCATGGCCAAAACAAAGAGCAGAGGTGAGAGAGGGAAACATTGGTGCAAGCCTCTTCCACTGCGAAAGAAGGAAAATGGTTCTCCATTTATCAAAATGGACAAGTTTGCACTCACCACACAACTCATAATCCATTTGAGCAATTGATTATTGAAGCCAATTTGAACTAGGACCAGTCTGAGAAAATCCCAGTCTATGCAATCGAAAGCCTTAGTGAGATCCAATTTTAAAATGAGCGCTTTAGAATTTTTGGATTTGATATTATGGAGGCACTCCTGGGCAATGCCAATAACATCTAGAGTTTGGAGACCTTTTAAGAAATGAATCTGTTCAAAGGATATGTATCGGTATAGGAAGGGATTTAGTATAGAAGCAATGATTTTTGATGTAAGTTTGTAACAGAGGTTGTAGAGATCTATAGGATGAAATTCATCAAAAGTGGTGGGGTTTGAGGTTTTTTGAATGAGGGTGAGAAAGGCCGAGTTGATAGCACCCATTACCTTTCCTTTGAGTCTAGAGTCCTCCACAAGTTCCAAAATATCCGTACCAACCAGAGCAAATAAATGCACATAAAATTCCACTGTCCAGTCGTTAGGGCCTCGAATTTTATCCTTGGAAAAATATTTTAAAGCAAGCAAGATTTCTGGTAGAGAAACATGTTGATATTATGGTAGCTTCAGGAGGTATGAACCTCTATTGTGACCTTTGACAAGATTATAATGTTTTGGAAGGAAGCAAGGAAATGAAGGAAACACTAGACAAGATGTCGGCTACAGAAGTATAATTAATATGAATTAATTAGTACCCAGAAGGAGTCAGCCTAGGAAAACCTGTCAGAATTACTATAAATACAGGGCAATAGTCTCTCATTATACACACTTCTTAGAATTGCAGAGAGCAGTTTCTGCGCATTACAGTCCAATAGTTTTGTGCGCAAGTCCTCGGGAAGGTGTTGCGCCATTTTTTGGGTGAGACTATATGATCAACTTGTTTACTTCTTGCTTGGTGCATTAGCCTCTCTTGGCTATTGAATTTCTACCAAGATTCTTTTCTCTATCAAGGTCAAGGTGCTTGGAGGGTGGGTGCTTAGAGGGTGACTTCGCCCTGTGGTTGGGTGACGAGGGTATTTTCAATGGTAAAATGAGCATAATCCTTCATATTCTGGTAGGTTATGGGACCACACATCCTTCATTCAGTCTAAATGCTAGAAGGAAACATAGCCGCTAGGATATTGAGCTTGCTAAGGAACTGTCGTCAGGGTTACTAGCAGAAGCAACTTCCAAGACACTGTCACTAGGGTTACTAGCAGGAGCAGTTGCAGAAACCCTAAATCTCAGATCTGACACCTTGTGATGGAGCATCTCGCTCAAAGAGAAGATATTTAGATGCATCCTAACTCAATGCACCTTTTAAGAAACCAGGTTGTTCAAAGGATATGTACTGGGAGAGGAAGGGATTTAGTCTAGAAGCAATGATTTTTGATAAAAGTTTGTAACAGAGGTTGATATAAGTTTGTAACAGAGGTTGATATAAGTTTGTAACAGGATAGGTTGTAGAGATCTATAGGACGGAATTAATCAAAAGTGGTGGTGTTTGCAGTTTTTGAATGAGGGTGAGAAAGGCTGAGTTCATAGCACCCACTACGTTTCCTTCAAGTCTAGAGTCCTCCACAAGTTCCAAAAGATCCGTACCAACCAGATCAAAGAAATGCAGATAAAATTCCATTGTCCAGCTAAAATCCCACACACTTTCACCAGAGTTGAAATGGAGGCTTGAGAGGTGCAAATTGTTTTTTGGAAAATTGTCTAAAGGAATCTCAAAGGGAGGTCAACCAGGTATAAGATATGGTGAAACTCAAATGCAAACACACCTCAGACAAGGATATTTTGGAACAAGTCAGGGGTTGGTTGCATGACCCTTTGTACTCTTACACTCGGGAGACCAAATTCATCAAGACAATGGAGCTCTATTGGGATGTCAGGCCATGGTGACGTAGACAATAGAGAAATGCATAGTAGAATAGACCAAAATCCTACATACCATTGAGATATTCCAAGGTAAATTTGAATTAATGGGTAAGTTGGCTTATGGGATTAAATTCAAGGTTTTGAGGGCATCCTCTTATTTAGGTCCAAGCAAGCCTCCAGTGGATGGTCTAGCCTCGACAGGAAATCGAGACTGTCTAATCACCATTGAAAAAAGTTGTAGCCCTGCCACAGATGAAGAGGTCAAGGTTCAAATGGACATGAAGGAGACAAAGACTTAGTCATCTCCTAATGACTAAATCAGGTTAGCCTTCTTGGTTTTTTTCTAACTACATATATTGAATAGCCGTCTCAAGGATGGGATAGACACCTAACCTTTTTGTTACAAACTATTTTTATTTTGATAATATATTGATCAATGTTATTTTCCTTTGACTAAAATAATACACTTTCTATGATTAATATGCTAGTGGTGACCTAGTTTCACTTTTTGCAGGTCCCTAATCTCCTATTGTATTTTCACCTTTATAAATAATAAAAAATAGTATTTTAGCTATATATATATAATTATAATTATAATTATAATTAGAAGATAGATCTAAAACATTTTTTTAAAAACATATATCAAATATTATTTTATATATAAACATATTAACATAAATCCATGTAAATTCAATCTTTGAAGTATCAATAAGTCTACGCATCATTTCTCCTAAATCTTTGTGCTAAATAGATTATAATTTTTTTTTCTTTAAATCCTACTAAATAAATTCTAAATTCAAATAAAAATTTTTGTTGGTTTTTACTAAATTTTCACATTAGCATTTTTACATCTATTTATTCTTAATTAGTAATGGATAAATGACTTTTTATTATATAAAAATAACTTGATAAAAAAATATAAAATAAAATAATATATTAAATCAAAAGTGTGTTAGCTTCTAGAAGCATGAAGCGTTCTTCGGCTTTGCTTCTGGAAGTTAGGAATGTTTATATGAAGTCGGAATACACAGCCCCACACACAACCCCACACATGTTCCATCCCAATCTTCTTCCATATTGTCAATGGAACACTAAGTAATTCTCTCTATTCTTTTTGGAAATTGTCAATGGAACATTAAGTAATTCCCTCTTATTTTTTTGGAAATTGTCAATGAAACACACTAAGTAATTCCCACAACAATGTTTGAATGAACATCATTACTAGCAAATTTAATAAAAAATTCTAATATTTAAATTATATGATTTTAACCACCCATATCACTTTTAAATTCAATTTTCCAAATGAGAAATTTCTCATTGAAAAACACCTAACCATCTTTTTGATAGACACATGAAATCTCTTTATGCCTTTTAACTTCCTTTCAAATTAATCCATTTGTTCCCATTTCACACATTAAAATGGGTTAGGAAACACCTCGCGGATCCCATACCATACTACTACAAGACATTAATTTTTTCAAATCCATTGAACCAAACTTTAAATATAATACATTCATTTAACTTTTATATGGAATCTAAACTTTAAATATAATACATTCATTTAACGTTTATATGGAATCCCACCACTATGTTCCTTTTCATTAACCAAACTTGAAATACAACTTTACCTTCATGAATCCAAGTCAACGTTATTTGGTAGATGAAAGATATATACCCTTTTTCATGTACATAAAATATGAGTAAATTTGATACTTCTCAAATGTGTTTGTAATAAATAATCCAATACTCTTTGAATCTATTTATTGATGTATTTGTAATGAATAATTTGATACAATGTTTGAATTTATTTATTATGTGTTATTTGTTTGTGACATAATTTGATTTTTTGTTTGCTTACTAACATAATAATTTGATATTTGTAATTTTATTTGTTTTGTGTTTATATTAAGTTATTTTTTTTTATGTACAGTGGTGTCTGTAAAATTATGTGTTAATGTGTTTTTAATTTCTTATTTTTATGTCTTTTTAGTGTAATAATTTGAAATATGTTTATATGTAATAAGTAATTTAATATTTACAATGTTATTTATTGTGTTGTATTTAATAAATCATTTATAGAGTTATTTGTAGTATTTTTTTGTGTTAATGTCTTTTTTTTAATATAATAATTTGAAATGACAATGTTTATTTATACATTTTTATGTAATAAATCCTTTGTTTAGTTATTACAATAATTTTTTTCACATTTTTTAATAATATAATAATTTATATCTATAGTTTAATTTGTGGTGTTTGTAATAAATAATTTGATATCATATTTGAATTCACTTGCTAATAAATCTGTTTGTATTAAATAATCTGATACTTTTGTAATAAATAACTCAACTTTTTTCTCCAATGGAAAAATTTCTCAATTATATTATAAATATAATTATGTTCTCCAATCAAGAGACATTTACAATAGTCGGCAAAAGATAGCGAAATTGTCAATGAATCTTTCACCAATAGTGGTCTACAAGACCAACAAATGTTGAAAGTTCATAAATGAAAAGAAAGCTTGTTACACTGACGATGCTAATAAAACTAGCAAGTACAACCTAACCCAGGAAAAAATAAGTCTAGATTGACATAAAGAGCAAAATTATAGAGTGATGTAGTGTGATGGACCCTCATGACCATATATCCATAGATTATAAGTGATTATGTCCTTTTATTTATTTTTAGCGTGGTCTTTGATAGCTGGTCTGCAGATTTATTGCGCTGATGGAAGATATGAAAGAAGATGAAATTTTTAAAGGAGGGAAGAGGTAAACTGATTCTGTCCTTCCAACCCAGAAGAGAGATGGCTTGTAGATCACCCTTGTGGTTTAATCACTCAATAATTATTTTAGAGTCTCCAAGCAAAGATATTCTATGTGTAATCTGGAAGCTAAATATAAAGTGGCCCAAACACCCAATAGTTCAGCTTGAATATTGGTTCCCAGGCCACAATTGAAGGTCCATCAATAGTAAGTGTTGTTTGTGAGCCTAATCAGTCCACCAACTCTACTATGAGATCCATTCGAGAGTGTTGCACCATCGAACCAATCGGTTGTAATATCCACAACATTTGGAAGCCTATTTCTATTTTTTAGTCTTGGTTTTGCCGGGTGTATGTCAATCCATCTCTTTAATAAAACCAAAATTTTGTGGACTGTTGTGCTAATCGATGGGATTTCATTTGAAAATATTTGTTTATTTTTGGTAAGCCAAATAGTCCATCATACCAGGGGAGGTAAATGTTTGTAGCTATGCTCCCTATGCGTCCATAGATCTAAACAGATGGAGAGAGAAGGTCAATCCCATGTAGAGTTGAGAACTAGATGTAGATAGAGTTTTTCTCGTACTGATCTGGTAAAGGTGCAGTTGATGAAAAGGTGATCCGCATTCTCAGCATTCGAGAAGCACAATTGACAAATATTTGGGCTTATGTATCCTTTTCTTAGCATAATATCCCAGGTATTCAACTTTTGTTCAATCAATAGCCAAAAAAATAATTTGATTTTGGAGGGAATATTCCATCGGCAATTTTTTTTTTTTCGCCATCACTTTAAATTTATTGGCTCGAGTGATTGCGCGATCTCAAAGTAAATGTTGCATGCATAGATGTTACCTGAATGATCTCCACTAGACCACAGGAGGTGATCAACCATGTCGCTTAAGTGAATACCTGATAATGTTAATGACGAGCAGAAGGTATTCCAAGTTGGAATAATCTCAGGACTGAAATCGAGCGAGCTGTCAGTGATCCATCTCTTAGGTAGAGTGGATGAAAAGGAGCGATCACAGATTTGAAATAGGAAAAAGATATTTTTGGAGTGTATGTGATTAATAATATGAGGGGTGAGTAATGGGGCCTCTCCCAACCCAAAGATACGATCATAGCCTAGAGTGATGGAGTGGCCTGACCCCGACTGCCAACAGAGCCAACATAGGATACAATCTTTCACTGTAATCAGATTTTTCCAGAAATATGTGTGTCCTGGAGGTAACCGGTTCAGAATGAAGCCATCTAATGACAGTGAAATGTGACAAATATTTATCTTTAATGATGGAATGCTAGATGTCCAGAGAGGTCAACACTCACTAAAGAGAATTAGCTTGGTGCTTTATTGAAATGGAATAAATTGTGAAGTCCCCAACCACCTTTCTATTTTGCTTTTGCCAGAGATTTCCAATTGCAAAGGTGTTGTCGGGATTGATTTGAGCAACCTGACCAGAGGAAATGATAAATCAAGCGCTAGAGTTTTGTAATTACTAAAGCAGGGATGGCTGCGAGTGCCATCCAATACACAGGCTATCCTTCTAGAGCATCTTTTATAAGAGTGAACCGACCACCAATGGAGAGCCACCTCGTGTACTAATGAACGATATTTTTTTCAAATTTTGCAATAACCTAATTCCAATCCGTCGAATTGTATGAATATCCTTTTAAAAAGTATCCCAGATACATGAGCCCACTGGAAATATGAGTGAAGTTATATGGGAAAATTCCTTTAAGATGATCTAGTATGTGGTGTTGTATATTTGCAAAATGAAAGGTCGATTTATCCCAATTGATAAGAAAACTTGTAGCACAACAGAAGATATTTAATATCTTCTTAATCTTAGAAGATCATTGAATCATTGGACATAATGAGGAAATCATCTGCAAAGAGAAGGTGAAAAATCTTAATAGTCCTGGAAACTTTTATTACTAATATTTTTCCATTAGCTTGTCCAATATTTAGGAGGGGGGTCAAAGCTTCCATGGCCAAAACAAAGAGCAGAGGTGAGAGAGGGAAACATTGGTGAAAGCCTCTGCCACTGCGAAAGAAGGAAAATGGTTCCCCATTTATCAAAATGGCCAAGTTTTCACTCACCACACAACTCATAATCCACTTGATCAACTGATTATTGAAGCCAATCTGAACCAAGATCAGTCTGAGAAAATCCTAGTCTATGCAATCGAAAGCCTTCTTGAGATCCAATTTTAAAATGAGCGCTTTAGAATTTTTGGATTTGATACTATGGAGGCACTCTTGGGTAGTGCTAATAACATCTAGAGTTTGGAGACCTTTTAAGAAACCAAGATGTTCAAAGGATATGTATTGGGAGAGGAAGGGCTTTAGTCTAGAAGCAATGATTTTTGATATAAGTTTGTAACAGAGGTTACAGAGATCTATAGGACAAAATTCATCAAAAGTGGTGGGGTTTGAGGTTTTTTGAATGAGGGTGAGAAAGGTCGAGTTCATAGCATCCACTACCTTTCCTTTGAGTCTAGAGTCCTCCACAAGTTCCAAAAGATCCATACCAACTAGATCAAAGAAATGCACATAAAATTCCACTGTCCAGTTGTCAGGGCCTGGACTTTTATCCTTGGAGAAAGATTTTAAAGCAAGCAAGATTTCTGGGAGAGAAACATGTTGATATTATGGTAGCTTCAGGAGGCATGAACCTCTATTGTGACCTTTGACAAGATTAGAATGTTTCGGAAGGAAGCAAAGAAATGAAGGAAACCCTAGACAAGATGTCAGCTACAAAAATATAATTAATATGAATTAATTAGTACCCAGAAGGAGGAGTCATCCCAGACAAGCCTGCCAGAATTACTATAAATGCAGGGCCCTAGTATCTCATTATACACACTTCTTAGAATTGCAGAGAGCAGTTTTTGTGCACTGCAATCCAATAGTTTTGTGCGTAAGTCTTGGGGAAGGTGTTGCACCAGTTTTTGGGTGAGACTATCTGATCAGCTTGGTTACTTCTTTTTTATTGCATTAGCCTCTCTTGGCTATTGAATTTCTACTAGGATTATTTTCTCTATCAAGGTCAAGGTGCTCGGAGGGTGGCTTCGTCCTATTGTTGGGTGACAAGGGTATTGTCAATGGTAAAACGAGCACAATCCTTCATATTCTAACAAGTTATGGGACCACACCTCCTTCATTCAGTCTAAATGCTGGAAGGAAACATAGCTGCTAGGATATTGAGCTTGCTGAGAAACTGCCACTAGGGTTACTAGCAGAAGCATCTTCCAAGACACTGCTACTAGGGTTACTAGCAAGAGCAGTTGTAGAAACCCTAAATCTCAGATCCAACACCTTGTGATGGAGCATATTTCTCAAAGAGAATATATTCAGATGTGACCTAACTCAATGCACCTTTTGGCTCTCTCAGAAGACAAAAATGACGAAGTTGAATTTTTGGATCAAGGCATGACCAGTTACCAGTCAACCGAAGACATGATTAAAACAATCAGTCTTCTACAGTACTCAACACTCACTCGAATGATTGAAGATGACATGTGGATAATTGATAGTAGAGCTTCTAGGCACATGATGGGAGATCAAGCCAGACTCTCAAATCTAAATGAGAAGGATACCTCGTACACGGTAGATCTTGGAGACAAAACCAATTACCCTGTGGAAGGATTTGGACAAGCCTCCATCAAAATGAAAACATGTAACTATGTTCACTTAAGCAATGTTTTATATGTACCTATTTTAGAAAAGAATCTTGTATCCATATCCTTCCTAGAATACAAAGGAAACATAATAGCCTTCATGGATGGAAAAGTATTATCATGGCATAAAGACTCCAACATATAGAATGCTAAGGTTATCAGAAATTGTGAAGGAAATTTGTACAGACTACTAGAACAAAATGAAGAAGCTCTTGTACATGACGAAGTCAACCTTAATGAACTTTGGCATAGAAGGTACACTCATATTAATTATCAAGCATTACCATTTCTCAAAATATGGTTGAAGGAATACTAGAGTTGCAATCTACACATGAAGGAATCTGCAAAGGATGTGCTCTTGGGAAGAATATCAAGAAACCATTCCCAAGCAACAATAACATATCTGAGATTCTAGATCTGATACACTCAGATGTTTGCGGTCCGATGCCAGTAAAATCTCTAGGAGAATCTTCTTACTACGTAATCTTCATAGATGAATATTCAAGAAAGACTTTGTTATACCTACTAAAGACAAAAGACGAAGTATTCAACAAGTTTCAAGAATTCAAAGCAGAGATAGAAAACATGACGAATAAGAAGATCAAAGAAGCTAATAATAGATAATGGTGGAGAATGCACATCAAAGGAATTCGTTGCATTCTGCAAATCAACAGGGATTAGGAGGGAACTGAATGTTCTTCATAATCCTCAACAAAATGGTGTAGCAGAAAGAAAGAACAGATCTATTGAAGAAATTGTAAAAGCCTTACTAAATGATCGCTCTTATGGGGAGAAGCAACAATGAAAACAATATATGTGTAGAACATAATTCCTCATTGTATATTGAAGGAAATGAAACTAGAATAAGCCTTCTCAGGTAAGAAATTGAATGTGGAAAACCTAAGAATATTTGGATTCCCTGTTTACTCTCACATTCCCAAGGACAAAAAGAATTAACTAGAACCCTCAGGAAGGAAGGGGATATTCATAGGATACAATGATTCATCCAAAGCCTATAGAATATATATTCTAGAACAACACAAGATCAAAGTCAGCAGATACATAACATTCAATGAAAAGATGGCCTTTAATAAATCCATAGAAGAAACTATTGAAGAAGAAGAGATTGAATAACCTAATGAAGAAAACACAGAAAACAAAAATGATGAAAAGGAACAACGTGATCATACTGTGGAGCCATGTGAAAACATTGATTCATATATCATACCCAAGACCAAGAAACGACCATCTTGGCTTGAAGCTACCTTACAAGACACAAAAAGACTCAAGGTTCCAGAAGGAACATTTAAAAAGAGTAAAAGACCTAAAAGATTCTCAAGTTATGCAGCATACATGACGAAGCTTCTAGATGAAGAACCTATCAAAATTGAAGAAACAGTTCAAAAGGGACAATGGAAAGAAGCTATGATGGAAGAACATCAGTCCATTATGAAGAATGAAGTATGAGAAATCGTACCGAGACCTAAAGAGAAATCAATGGTAACTTCAAAATGGGTATATAAGATCAAACATGCAGCAGACGGAAGCATGGATAAATACAAGGAAAGATTCGTAGCTAGAGGGTTCTCCCAGAAGGAGGGAGAAGATTATGATGAAACCTTTGCTTCGGTGTTTAGATATACTTCCATCAGAGCTATTATATCTCTTGTCACTTCCATGGGATGGAACTTACATCGGATGGATGTAAAGACAACTTTCCTCAATGTAGAAATTGAAGAAGATGTATATATTGAACAACCCCAAGGATTTGAGGTACATTCCAGAGACCCTCATGTTTGCAGATTGAAGAAAGCCCTATATGGACTCAAGCAAACTCCAAGAGCTTGGTATGCTAGAATGGACAACTATTTAACAAGACTTGGTTTCTCCAAGAGTCGTGCAGATCCAAACCTCTATTACAAAGTCATGGACAATGCACCTGTAATTATACTACTATATGTTGATGATCTATT
Source organism: Picea engelmannii (assembly GCA_009831015.1). Taxonomy (NCBI): domain Eukaryota; kingdom Viridiplantae; phylum Streptophyta; class Pinopsida; order Pinales; family Pinaceae; genus Picea; species Picea engelmannii. The sequence continues at coordinate 82,990 of ML824560.1, read as the reverse complement.
CATAATAGATGAAGAGTCTCTCATAATCTAGTGCAAGAAGGAACTAGCTTCTGAATTTGATATGAAATATCTAGGTCTCATGCATTACTACTTAGGACTAGAAGTATGGAAAAAGCATGGTGAAGTATTCCTTGGACTAGGAATGTACAATAAAGATCCTTTAGAAGATTGGAATGATGGATTGTAAGTCCATGGGCACTTTGATGAATACATATATAAGAAAAGTAAAGGATCCAGATTCTGATCCAGTAGATCTAACTCTATATCGACAACTAATTGGGTCATTGATGTATTTGGTAAATACTCGACCAGACATTTGTTTTGCCGTGAATACACTAAGCCAGTTCTAGGTGAAATCGAGACATGAGCATTTGATAGCTGCAAAACATGTATTAAGATATATTCGTGGAACAATAAACTATGTCTTGAGATATATTGCATCCAACGATATACAACTTCATGGATTCAAAGACTCAGATTGGGTAGGAAGTGCAGAAGACAGAAAGAGCACTTCACGCATGTCTTTCATCTTGGGCTCCACTATGATATCTTGGGGCAGCAGGAAACAAAATTCTGTCGCACTCAACACAGCAGAAGCAGAGTATATTGCAACATGTGAAGCATGCACATAAGAAATATGGCTAAGGAAATTAATCTCCGATTTATTTGATCAGATTTTAGAATTGACCATAATACATTGTGATAATCATAGTTGTATAAGATTATCATAACATCCCATGTTTCATGAAAGGTCGAAACACATTGAGATCAAATACTACTTTATTCGAGATAAAGTCCAGGAAGGAGAGGTAAAGCTCGAGTATATCCCCACAGATGAGCAGACAATAAACATCCTGACAAAGCCTCTATCCAGAATAAAGTTTGCATATTTCTGAGAAAAGATGGGGATCGTGGAAATAACTCCCTTAGCTAAAAGGGAAGAAATGAATCTCTAGGTTGGGAGGGAGCAATAAAAATATTATTGAAGACATTTATTTTTTGAGTTTGAAAAATAGTCTAGCTTGGATAGATTCTTTTTTGTTCAGAAAGTGGCTTGAGATTTCTGACGGACAACATTTTCCCATTGTGGTTAACATCGGAAATGGTCCAGATTGCTAATGTATCATAAACATCGAATTCCCATTGTGGTTAACATGGGGAGTGTCCTAGGGAAGTCTCTCTTCTTGAGGGTTACTCAAGAAGACTGGCCCGTCTCACTGGACAACAATTTCTCATTGTGGTTAACATGAGGAATGGTCCATTTTGGAGGTTGATATAGGACAATCTTTTCCTCTTGTGGTTAACAAGG
>ML824560.1:27358-40468 GCA_009831015.1 Picea engelmannii | reverse complement strand
ATAAGTATGCTTTGAGGCAATGTTGAGTAGCAACACCATGTCCATGACACAATGAAAATAAGGGTAATGCTCTTTGTCATGTGAGACACATTGAAAAGACACAATGAAAAGAAGGGTAATGCTCTGAATAAATATTATAAAATTATTGACATGGCCATTTCCAACCCCTCATGTTTAATACTTAATACTTATTTTTGCATCTTCCCAAAAATTTCTTTTTGCATGTTGCACCAAATTTAAAGTTTGCACATTGCTTGGAAAAATATGATTGCCACATGTCACACGTCACAAGACTTTCAAAGTTGCATATATCATGTCACATGATTTTGGAAGTTGCATATTTCATATTCAAGTTCTATTTGTTGCCTAGACTCCATAGCCCAAGAAAAAGGCACCAGGCACTAGGTCTTGCTTGCATTCTCACGTCTTGAATCAAGGAGTATTGAATCAATATATACCAAGTCTTATAAGAGAAGATGGAATTATCATTAAGTGTATAACAAAATTACATTCATAGATATATACAAGCCATAGAAATAGCCTTGTGTATATTATCAGATGAAAAATTACCCATAATGTCAATGCATTATATGCATCATTTCATGTTCAACTATATAATGTACATCTAACTGTCTTATAAAATTATTACATGACATTATGAATTTCTTTTAGTCTTCTTTTGTGCTTTCCAGTTCTTAAGCAATTCATCCATCTCCATGTCTTTGTTTACTGGGTGCTCTTCAACAGTTGATGTTGTTTCATTCCTTTCACGCTGAGTACGTCTGGTCTCGTACACATGACATGGATGCTGCTGTGAGGGGCCATCACCTAAAAAAATAAAAAATATTAAATTTATATGGCCAATTTTTAACTGTCATTGAAGTAGTTCATTAATATTAAAAAGAAACTCAGCAATGTAATTATTTACCTTGTCCTCTAGTCGGCATTGTTGGAATGGTTGTCGGCCTGTTTACTTGATCTTCAGGTCGAGGAGGATCATCTATAACATTCTCTTCCATTGAAACGTCAAAATTTATAATTACAAAATTTGTAAGTACAAAATTATTAAGTATATGATTAATATATATACATTTTATCATCGTGGGCCTCAGTCACAGGAACATATTGGGGCTGCACCTCACTGGGATGGGGTTGTTTGGTAGCACCATGATCTTCTGGATGTGTTGCACTATCAATTCTCTATTGTCCAGTATTAATGGTTTCGTTGATAGTGTTGCTCCCCTGATAAAAACAAAGTAAGACACTAAATTATGGATGATATCAAACATTTACATATTTTATAAGTAACGAAAGGTTAATGTGGAAGGGTTTTTATTTACCTTATCCCACAAATTGGATCTTGGGGTCTGCCCCATGCTTTTCCTATGATCAACCACGACTTTATAACTGTACTTGTAATCAAGTTGGAGGTCTTCCTCCATGGTTTCAGTTTTGAAGTCATCGCCCTGCATTGCATAAGCGTATGGTTTTTTAATGTTATTGGCTACAATTACCTTAAAGTTGTAAGGTGATACAAATAATATTCTTAATATGTTTGGGTACTTACGATTCATGACTGTAACCTCGAGTAGCCTCCCTGGACTAGCTTGTGTTGGCCATGTTTGGTAATACTTTCTTTGGTTGCCTTCGAAGTGTCAGGCAACCTATCATCAAAATTTTCAAGTATGTTATATATAACCACACTTTTATTTAGATATAAAGAAAAATAAAGATGGTATTAAATTAAACAAATTGTAATTTACCTTGGTGTACCAATTATTTGTTCTCCTGATTTTTTCAAAATCTTCTCTTTTGCATCATCAATGATCACCTTCCATTCCCTCTTTGGAATTGAGGGAGGATCCTCATAGCTAGTATTTCCTGCCAAACTTCGTCTATAAACATCCCATGTATATTTTAAATATTCACCCATTGCAGATGTGACCACTTTTTTATTGAACATGTCTTCTCCAAAGAGGCCTTCAAGATAATCCATAAGTTCCTTTTTGAGGTTGGAATTCTGGAAATTCCACCTCATGCGTAAGGTTGTGTCACACACCCACTACGAAAACCTAGATTTTTCATCTTTTTCTTCGAGGGACAGAATCCCCGAGACTTCTATGGGGCCTAGCGCAGACCATCCCTTCCCTTATCCTCCTCCAAGTGACCACAACCTGGCCTTAGCGCAAGTTCCTTTCGCAGCTCACGAGTTGGGAGTCAAGGCTCTCGACTCCTCTTTCTCCAAATGCCGATACCTAAGATGCGATACGGGTATGGCTCCTTCCTCACTAGTGCCTGCTACATGTAATTGTAGGCTAGGCCAAACCCTAGCACCACTCACAACTTTGCTAGTTGAGGTGTTGATCCCTTGTGCTACTCCTTTGCGAAATCTCGAGACGCGAGAGGTCAACGTTACGTGGGCTATGCCAAAGTGATGCACACACACCACTTGTCTCCTCCAATGTACTCTGCTCATGAACTGTGTCACTGCCGTCCATCACACGAGACCTCAGCTATCGACATTTCACGGCCTTAGTGATCATGGTGTAACTTCTTTATCCTGTGAAACCCCGAGCCACGATAAGTCAACAATGGGTCACTCGCTTCCTAATCTAAATACTAGTGCTACTTGCATCTCGCAACTTTGCGAGTTGGAGTGTTGAGCCCTCGTTCTCCTCCTTTGTGAATTCCTGAGACACAATAAGTCAACAATGGGTTGACTGTTTCCCAGGAGACATGTGTCCATCACCTGTCACCCGCTCCCACCTTTCTCTGGGCACTTGTTGTAACACCACCTATCAACCACACGGTCCCCACCTAATGGAGGTTCCACATGTTCGTATGAGCCCTCGGTGCTCGACACTTCACAACTTCTACAGTCGAAAATAAACTCTCTAAAGTTTAGAACCCCCGATAGGCGATAACCACAAAATTTTTGATCCCATGATTCTCCCGTGGCCTGGATCCAACAGTCACGATCACGTCGCAATCTCGTGAATCGTTAGTTCATGTAGTCCTACCCTTGAACAATACAAGTTGTGTGTCAATGAAATGATACTCTCCTACCTATACAAAGGCTAAGATCGACAATCAATAGGGTTCCATTAGATCCTTGGATCTACGGTCCTGGATCCCATCACTACTTGTGAAGGTTGAAAGGGTCAAGGTGTTAATGCCTGCGCTCCTTCTCTAGATCCATCAGTCTCGACATATATGAGGTACTCTCGAAAGGATTCTAACCATTCATCTACCAAATGATAGGATATTCTCTCTTTCTATAATTGGGCTTGCTATCCCTTCTGAGCTTGAATCATGAAATTCAACTTCTTGGGGCTTCAAACTCCCACGACTCCGAGACCTTAGAGAGCTACCCTTCCTTGCATAAGGTTTCCAGACCCAGATCACATGAACCTTTAGAAATTTCTTGGGTAGTTGTCCCTAATCTTAGTCGAGTCTCTGGGTAAAGGTTCGACACGGTTCCAAGGCTTATGGGGTAATCCCAGGGGAAGAGTACTGTCAAAGAGCCTTCTCGGAACATTACAATAGTCAAGAAAACAAGACGATTCTCAATGGGGAAAACTCATGCCCCAAACTTAATCCTTTGTACAGAAACTGACTATGGCATGTAAGTATACACATGCATCCATTATTTCTAGTCTAAAACACCAGGCAATCATTCTACACATAAATTATTATGGGCATATAAACATAAGCATGCATTCATGATATTCATTTTGAAATACAAAGTATAAAACACTTATCAGATCTACCAGGTGTGATGCAACTGCTGAGAGGGGTTTTCTTTTCCACCCAACCGTAGGATCAATGACTCCAAACGGATTTACCACTAGCCACCCCCGAGCTAGACCACGATGCTTTAAGGTTCAGTCTCCTACTTCCAACTCAATGGAAGTCTACGATGAAGGTTACTCTCCTTCTCCTGATACAGGAAAATAATCTAGGATGAATGTTACTCTCCTTCTCCTGATATTCAGAACTCCCTACGTTTCCAGGGTTTTCTCCAGTTCTCTTCTGTGATCCTCGTCGTGTGCGCTCTTCTCCTCTCCCTTTCCCATTTGTCTACAAGGTTGCGTGTGGTGCGAATTTCACCATCCACGGTCATGTCTGAGGGTTTTTATGGATGGGTGGTTCACCCCCATCCCCTCATTAACTCTTGAGGATCCTCCCCACCTACCAATCTAACGAGAAATCCATTCCAAGATCAGAGAGCTACTTTGGTTTTTGAGAAAGTATAAACCAGCACGGTACTGGCTCGGTGGAAGTTAACACAACCATTCCAGGTCCTTTCCACCACCTCTCATTATCCATCGTGGTATATTTTAGCACATATTCCTCCTAGCAGTCATGCAACACCTATTCATAACATAATTTACATTCATCGACCTTTCATGCAAAGGTCCGTCAAATCAAACATTCACATCTTTGAGTTTGCCATAGTTCTTGGCCAACATAGTTATTTTTATAGACTGGGGGAAACAGGGTGTTACAATTCCCTCCCCCTTAAAGGAACACCGCCCTCGATGTTCTATCTATCAATATGACATGTATGTACAGAAGTAAACAAAATCAGATATGCTTGTTTCATGGCATCTTCCATTTCCCACCTAGCCTCATCTGGGCCAAAATGTTTCCACTGCACATTGACCTGTGCAATGGTTCAGTGCCTGAGTGGGGTTTCCTTTTTGTCCAGTATGCATTGAGGTTTTGGTAGGAATTCTCCCTCTGGTTCCACCTGGATCACAAATCAGTCAATTATATGATTAGAATCATGTACATATTTCTTCAATAATGAAACATGGAAAACATTATGTGCTTTTACTATGGGAGGAAGTGCGAGCCTATAGGCTACAGGTCCCACTCTATCTATAACTTTAAAGGGTCCACAATACCAAGGTGCCAACTTGGCACAATCTCCCATCCTCAGGGAAATATTCCTTGGCCTAACTCTAAGATATACGTGGTCTCCCATCTTGAATTCTCTTGGAGTTCTCTTTTGGTCGGCGTAACTTTTCTGTCTATTCTGAGGGACCTTTAGATTTTGTTTTATCTGAGTCACTTGTTGTTCCATTTCTTTCAACATATCGGGTATAATAGTATCTCTGTTCATGGGATTACTCCAACTGACTGGAGTGTTGTATGGTCTACCATAGAGGACTTTGAAAGGGCTCATCTTCAGGGATTCCTGGTAGCCATTGTTGTAGGCGAATTCCACCAGTGGTAGGAAATCTTCCCACTTTTTGGGTTGATGCATTACATGCATCCTTAGAATGTCCTCTAATATTTGGTTCACTCTTTCTGTCTGTCCATCGGTTTGAGGATGATAGGCTTTTCTAAACAGTAATTTGGTCTCCAGACCAACCATCAAGGATTTCCAAAAGTTGGAAGTAAATTTCGTGTCTCTGTCAAACATGATCTCTTTAGGGATACCATGTAGTCTTAATATCTCCTTCATGAATACGTTGGCGATGTCTATTTCCTTGCAATTCAACTTGATGGGGATAAAATGAGTGGACTTTCTCAATTTATCCACCACTACCATGATGACGTCATTCTGTTTGGTCGAGGTTGGTAATCCGGTGATGAAATCCATGGAGATGGTTTCCCATTTCCATTCCAGGATTGGTAGAGGTTGTAATAATCCTCTTGGGTGTCGGTGTTCTTCTTTAACCTATTGGCATTATATGCATTTGGCTAAGTACTCAGCAATGTATTTATTCAATCTAGGCTAATAGAATTGTTTCTTGGTGGTTGTGATCATCTTCTGGTATCCTGGATGACCAGTATATGGTCTTTTATGTAGTTCATCCATTATGAATCTCTTCAAGTCATCACAATCTGGAATATACAATCTATTTTTGTAAGTTAGTAGACCTCCATATATCATCTAGTAGCCTTCATACTTTATCCCTGTGGTTCTTGCTCCAGGTACGAGGTCACGGTCTGGAAGAATGTGTCTATTTCTTGTGCATTCCTGACTCTTTCCTTGAAATTCGTCTCATAGGTGCTTACCGCTACCAGGTGAATCATTTTCATACCTCTGCTAAGGGCATCGACCACCTTATTTTCCTTTCCTTTAACATGTTTGATTTCAAAATCAAATTCGCTAAGGAGGGCCATCCACCTAGCTTGTCTTGCATTGAGCTTTGGTTGGTCAAACAAATATCGCAATCCAAAATGGCCTATCATAAGTACAAATTTCCTTCCCAGGAGGTAATGCTTCCACATTTTTAAGGTGTGCACTATGGTGGCTAGCTCTAGATCATGGGTCATATAGTTGACTTCATGCTCATTCAATTTTCAAGATTCATAGCAGACTACACTTCTTCATTGCATAAGGACTCCTCTGAGCCCTTCCTTGCAGGCATCTATGCACACAAGGAAGTCAGCTTCGGGATCGACGATCTTCAATACGGGTGCGTGGGTCAGTAGATGTTTTAGGGATTGAAATCTTTCTTCACATTCTTGTGTCCACATGAATTTAACTCCCTTCTTCTGGAGGGCAGTGATTGGACATCCAATCATGGAGAATCCTTTTATAAATCTCCTATAGTATCCTGCTAAGCTCATAAAGGATCTGATATCTGAAACGTCCTTTGGTGTAGGCCATTCCATGATAGACATGATCTTGTCAGGGTCTACTGCTACTCCTTCTTCAGATATGACATGGCCCAAGTAATTTATTTCCTTCTGGAAAAAGTCGCACTTGGTAAATTTGGCATAGATTTGATGTTATCTTAGCACTTGAAGCACAAGTCTAAGATGTTCCTCATGTTCCTCTCTATTCTTGGAGTAAATTAATATATCGTCAATAAAAACTAGTACAATTTTTGCTATGAATTTGCTGAGCCCATTTTTCATCAAGCACATAAAAGTGGCAAGGGCATTAGTTAACCCAAATGGTACTACCACAAACTCATAGTGACCATATCTCATCCTGAAGGAAGTTTTGTGGATGTCTTCACCCTTGATTTGGACTTGATGGTATCCATATCTCAAGTCAATCTTTGAGAAGATGGAAGCACCTCCCAATTGATCAAATAGGTCATCAATCTTGGGTAAGGGGTACCTGTTCTTTATGTTTACCTTATTTAGTTGTCTATAATCTATGCATAGTCAGAGGGTACCATATTTCTTCTTTACAAACAAAACTGGTGCTCCCCATGGAGACACTCTGGGCTAGATATAGCCTTTGTCCATCATTTCTTTCAGTTGTAATTTAAGCTCAACTAGCTCAGGTGTGCTCATCCTGTAGGGTGTCTTAGACACTAGCACCGCTCCCAGTGCTAGTTCTATTGAGAAGTCAATGTCCCTTCTTGGAAGTAGACTTGGTACCTCTTTCGAAAATACATCTCTATACTCTTTTAGTGTGGGGTGGTCTTTGAGGCTTGGTTTGTCATATTCAACTGATTCCAACACCTGTATCGCATAAAGTGGACATCCCTTTCTATAGTAATTTCTCATTTGAACGACTGATATTTGTCTCACCGAGACAAGTTTTTGGATTCCTCAAAGAGTTACCCTTCTTCCTTCTCCACCTGCACATTCTAAGGTTTTATGGCAATAGTCTAGTTTGGTTTTATATGTGGCTAGCCAGTCCATACCAATCAATAGGTCATATGATCCTAGGGTTAATATGTTAAGGGTTGTTTAGGTGGGGAATTCACCCATAGTGAATTGGCAAGCTGGTATGACTTTCGCTACCTTTCTTTTGGTGCCAGTGGATAACTGTACCAACCATGGCTTGGCGTGTTTATGTGGCTATAATTTACACTTATCAACAACCTTAAGGGCTATATAACTCAAATTTGAACCAGGGTCAATTAGAATAGACACTAGATGGTTGGTGATCATACCTTCCATCTCCACCACTGAAGCTTGGTGGTCAGCTTGTTTATTATCCAAGGCTGCATAAATTTGCAACACACTCCTGGCTACATCATTGATGGTGGTAGCTTCTTGAACATTGTAAATTCTTTGACTATTCTATTGTCGATGCGGGCAGTCCCTCAATAGATTTTCTTCTCCACAACCCCAACATTTCAAGGGTTCTCTCTTTGGGTTATCAATCTTTCTTGGGGTAGATCCAGAAGGTTTATTTCCACTCTAGGAGGGAAAATTATGCTGATGTACACTTCAGGTTGGGAAGCTCATCCCTGAGTCCTTTTTATAGTTTTTAAATCTTGGGGATTTAAACCCCTTTTTCTGGAATCTCGAACTATTCTTCTGCTTCCATATTTCACGAGGTTCTGTCCGATGCCCAAGTTGTTCATAACAATATCTTGCCTTTCAGATAGTGTCTTCTAGGGTCTTTGGCTCATCAAACTCAATCTTGTTTTGATAGTCCTTAGGTAGTCCACTGATGAATCGTTGCACCTTTTCCTTTTCTGCTTTTATATAGGGTACGTACCTCAACAACTCGAGGAATCTGCTGACATATTCCTCTATGGTGAGTTTCTCTAGTTTGAGTTCATAGAATTTTTTAGTCTTCTCGTCGAAAAACTTTTCCGATAGATACTTCTTTCTGAAGTATTTCTCAAACCGTTCCCAAGATAGGTGCTCTTCGCGAATCCCTTTTACATTCTTAAGGTCTTCCCACCAAATGGAAGACTTTCCATTCAAGTTGAAAGTGGCTACTCGGGCCTTCAAGTTTTCTAAGAAGTCATGGACTCTAAAATACTTCTTTAGTCCAAGCAGCCAGGCCTCTGCTTCCTCCCTCTTCTTTATTGCACTGTCAAAAGAGGGTGGTTTGGCCTTCTTGAATTCTTTGAGATTATGACTTTTGGGATGCTTTTGCTTCTTCTATTTTCTTCGGGAATAAGAACTATTTCTTCTACTAGAAGATCCCTCCGAGTCGATAGTTTCCTTTCTAGAGGACTCATCCAAATCTTGTCCCTTATCTCTAGGGTGGACCTTTCTCGAGGTGCTCTTCCCAGTGTGGCCACTTAAAAGACCACATTTCCATATCTCAGGTGGACTTCACCTTTTCTTTGTTTGTTGTCAGTCCACGTGACTAGTGTCAGGTCCATGCTACAATTGTCTTTGCATGTCGGATAAACTCTACAACAAGACTGCATTAATTTCTATTTGTTTTTGTTGCCCTTTGATCAACCTCTCATTATCGGCCTTGCAGCTCTGTAGTTCATCCATGAGGATCCTCACAGTCTCAACTAGATCTGGAGGGGTCTTTACTGCTCTCCTTTCGTTAGACTCTTTGTCTCTATTGTGGGAGCCATCCCCCACTTCATGGTGGATCACAATTATGTGCGTTTGCAGTTCCTTGTGGTTGATCACCCACTTGTGTGTAGGAAAAACACTTGTTGTTAGTCATTATTTATATTCATTTACAACCAGCACATAATTCATATTTTTCAAATGCATACACACAATAGAAATTTTCATTCTTAACTTTGACTTTTTATAAAGGGGATTAAGATAGAGGGTTACTCCTTTTATGAGTACTTCAAATGAATTTTTTGCTCAACTCATTCATGAGCCCAAGCAGGCCAAGTGTTGTAACCATGCTCTGATACCAATTTGTCACACACCCACTATGACAACCTAGATTTTTCATCTTTTTATTTGAGGTACATAATCCCCGAGACTTATATGGGGCCTAGTGCAGACCATCCCTTCCCTTATTCTCCTCCAAGCGACCAGAACCTGGCCTTAGCGCAAGCGCCTTTTGTAGCTTGCGAGTTGGGAGTCAAGGCTCTTGACTCCTCTTTCTCCAAATGCTGATACCTGAGATGAAATATGGGTATGGCTCCTTCCTCACTGGTGCTTGCTACATGTAACTGTAGGCTATGCCAAACCCGAGCACCACTCACAACTTCACTAGTTGAGGTGTTGATCCCTTGTGCTACTCCTTTGTGAAATCCAAAGATGTGAGAGGTCAACATTACGTGGGCTCTGCCAAAGTGACGTGCACACGCCACTTGTCTCCTCTGCTATAATTTGCTCATGAACAGTGCCGCTATTGCCTGACGTACGAGACCTTCTCTCTCAGTGTTTCATAGCCTTAGCAATCAGGGTGCAACTTCTTCATCCCGTGAAACCCCGAGCCACGATAAGTCAACAATGGGTCACTCACTTCGTAAGATAAATACTAGTGCTACTCACATCTCGTGACTTCGCGAGTTGGAGTGTTGAGCCCTCGTGCTCCTCGTTCGTGAATTCCTAATATATGATAAGTGAACAATGGTTTGACTCTTTCCCAGGCGACATGTGTCCATCACATATCACCCGCTCCCACCTTTCTCTTGGCGCTTGTTGTAATGCCAACTGTCAACCACGCGGTGCCCACATAATGGGGGTTCCACGTGTTCACATGAGCCCTCGATGCTCGACACTTCGTGACTTCTACAGTTGAAAAAAAACTCTCTCAAGTTTCAAACCCTTGATAGGTGATAACCACGAAAGTTCTGATCCCATGGTTCTCCCATGGCCTGGATCCAATGGTCATGATCACATCACAATCTCATGAATCGTGAGTTCATGCAGTCCTACCCTTGACCACTCCAAGTCGCAAGTAAACAAAATGATACTCTCCTTCCTATAAAAAGGCTAAGATCGACGGTCAATAGGGCTCTGTCAGATCCTTAGATCTACAGTCCTAGATCCCATCACTACTTGCGAAGGTTGAAAGGGTCGAGGTGTTAATGCCTGCAATCCTTCTCTAGATCCATCGGTCTTGACAGATCTGGGGTACTCCCGAAAGGATTTCGACCGTTCTTCTACCAAATGATAGGGTATTCTCTCTTTCTATAATTGGGCTCACTATCCCTTCTGAGCTTGAATCACAAAATTCAACTTCTCGGGGCTTCAAACTCCAACGACTCCGAGACCTTAGAGAGCTACCCTTCCTTGCATAAGGTTTCCAAACTCAGATCGCATGAACCTTCAGACAATTCCTGGGTAATCATCCCTAATCTTGGTCAAGTCTCTGGGTAAAGGTTTGACATGGTCCCAAGGTTTATGGGGTAACCCCCGGGGAAGAGTACTCTCGAAGAGCCTTCCCGGAACACTATGAGAGTCAAGAAAACAAGACGATTCTCAGTGGGGTGAACTCATGCCCCAAAATTAATCCTTTGTATAGAAACTGACTATGGCATGTAAGTATACATAGACATCCATTATTTCCAGTCTAAAACACCAGGCAATCATTCTACACAGAAATTATTATGGGCATATAAATATAAGAATGCATTCATGATGTTCAGTTTGAAATACAAAGTATAAAACACTTATCATATCTTCGAGGCATGATGCAACTGCTGAGAGGGGAGCTCGTTTCTACCCAACCGTAGGTTCAGTGAGTCCAAACGGATTTACCACTAGCCACCCCCAAGCTATACCACGATTTTTTAAGGTTCAGTCTCCTACTTCCAGCTCAACGAAAGTCAAGGATGAAGGTCTTGCTATCTAGGTGCCTATAAAAAAGGTCATTTCTTACAGTACACAAAAATATATTATCATTAATTTAAAATTAATAATCCAGATGATTTCTATATGAGGACAACATTAAACGATTAAAATATGAATTAAAAGTACCTTGGAGTCTTGATACTTTTAATGGAAGTCCATTATCATCAACCAAAAATGTTCATGGAAGGATTCCCGTGCTTGTCACACATCTAGCTCCAGGAAATACAACCACCTCAACCACATCACTATGATCCTCATCTCTGCCACCATTTCTAGACTCTGATCGAGGTGAGGATGCCTAGTGGTGTGTGTCATGTCTCCTATCTAAATTAGGTGTGGAAGATCGAGGATTAAATAGTGCTCTAGCAGCTGTATGACTGCCCACATCAGGACTCTGTAGTGTCTCTATAGAGCCATTAATACCAACACCAGGTTGAACATGCTCCAAAAATTCCTTTATAAAAAAGCAAATGTTTTTTTGTGAGATAATTTAAAAGTTAAAGAACAAAGTATCATAATTGAACATATGAGTGCATTAAAAAAAACCACTTTAAATTATGGTTATTACCTTATATGTGTTAAGTTGTGACACAAGGAGCTTGATCTTTGCTTTGACCTTGGGAGTTTCTTCTAGTTGATCTAACAAAATAACAAGTTCCTTGTTAGCTTTAATGATCTTTTTTTTAACAAGTTCCTTCGAGCCATTTCTTGTACTGTCCCATTCTTTCTTTAAACAACTCCATTCTGTTGAGGTGTCCTAGTGACGAAGAATTTCCTTTTTATTCCATGATTGTTGTAGTAGTCCATAAATTCCTTTGAAGTGAATTCTCCTCCATTATCCGATCTTAAGCATTTGATTCTTGAATCCATCTCATTTTCAACCATTTCCTTGTAGATCTTGAAATTTTCAAAAGATTATGGTTTGTTATTGAGAAAGAAAACTATAGTCATTCTTGTATAATCACCAACTAATAACATAAAGTATCTCTCACCTTTTAAGCCTTTTGTTGTAGTTGGTCCAACTAGATCAGTATGCACAATTTCCAGTGGTTTTTTTTTTTGAATATTCCTTTGATTTGAACCTGGTCTTTGTTTTCTTTCCTTGTTGGCAATGCTTGCATAAAGTGTTGGTTGTTTTCGTGATCTGGGGAATTTATCTGACTGATTCTCTTTTGTTGAATTTGACAAGGTTATCAAAATGCATGTGACCCATTCTTTTGTGCCATAGCCAACTTTCATCTTCCTTTCCTAGAAAACACTTTTCATTTTCAATTTTGCTTAACACATATATGTTGCTTGAAGTTCTTGCAGCTGTAGCACCAATTTCCCTGAACCTTCTTTTCTTATCTCAAACTTTTGTGAATCGAAAGTAAATTTATGACCTTGGTCACACATTTGACTCAGACTTAAAATATTATGTTTCATATCTTCTACTAGTAGAACATTTTCCGCCTTTTCATTCGTGTTCCCAATTCAGATTGTGCCTTTTCCAATGATTTTGGATGAATCAACATTTCCAAAGGAGACCGATCCATCTCTTTCCTTTCGTAATGTAAGAAACTTGTCTCTTTCACCTGTCATGTGTTTTGAACATACACTGTCAAGATACCAACCATGTTTCTTTTGTTTATCTTGTAGAGCGACTGTGCATTCTTCATTGCTATA
>ML824559.1:67353-79592 GCA_009831015.1 Picea engelmannii | reverse complement strand
CTTCGTCCTCCCCCGCTCCTTGCTCTGACTCCCCCATATATATAAACTCTTAGTAGATGATAAATTTGTTTCTTAAGAACAATCAAATTCATGGAAAGGTGAAACATTAACATTTATGAAAAATAAAAGAAAAATGTTAAGGGCCATGGAAAATGTAGTGTTATTTCTTTGAGTAGCACTTTCAAATGTTTATTGAATTCTTGGAAAACCCTTGGTTCTTCTTTCCACATATTGATGGTATTTTTACCCCAACATATTTTCATGTAGACTTATTTTCTAACTTTTGGATTTACACATGGGGATATATAAGTATTCTTTTAAAGTGGGTTTTTCTTCCCATTGGAGGTTTAATTCCCATTATTTGCATCTATTTTTCCATGTTGTATGATGAATGCTAATATTTGTTTAGTTAAATTAAAAATAATTTTCAGCTATTATTAAAATAAATTCATTTTGTTAATAATCTTAAGGGATAGTCCATTGTTTTGACCATTTTCTCCTAAGGCGTAATGCATAGAGAGATTGTGATATCCACTCCCATAGAGTCATCCGGGGTTTACTAGGCTAGTAGTAATGCAATGAGAAAGTTACAACAATTAATATCTTTCCATTACCAATATAAATTTGAGACATTATATTTCCACGAAAATATATATTGTAATTTAACATGACAATTTTGACGGAAATAGTATAAGATAAATTAATGACAAATAATTTCTTTCGATTAGCAATATATATCTAAGCATACTTTTACAACAAAATTTCATCAATTGTGTCGTCTAGAAACTACATTTTCAATTTATATTTCATCAATAATTTTCTTTTATATATATTTTCTTTCCCAAATTTTTTAATACCTAAAATCACACTTTCGTCCAAAATTTTAACCACAACAATTTCTTCTTAATTTTTCTTAATTTTTTTTTTCATATATAAAATAACATTTGATTTTTTTTACAAAATTATGATAACAAATTATTTAAAAAAACTAGAAAAAATATTATAAAATGGATGAAATTTTGTTTGTAATTACGAACCAAATAATTGCATACAAAAATATGACCTCATTCTGTAGTGATATTATTATATATTCCAATGAACTTCTTCGTCCACTAGTGTCATCATGTTGTTGCTACCTTATTCTTATCTTGATTCTAATGTAAGAGTTTGCATCATGTTGTTGACATGTTATGGTTACTTTTATATTTGAGAAATAAAGAGTTTTAATCTTGTAAAGATGAGGGAGTATTCGAGAATCAAAGAGTTTTAATCTTGTAAAGATGAGGGAGTCTGTAATAAGCTTAAGAGCATGACAAATTTGTTGTTATTGTCATTCACATGTTTTTTTGAGAGGGTTCATGATAGTAATTATCATTACATGATATTTTTGGTTATGTCATTGAAATGGAATGGTTGTGATGTTATTTTGAAATGGGATGGCTGTGATGTTATTGTGTAGATTTTAATTATTTTTTATGTAGGAAGATTATTGGTTGTTAGAACATGAGAGACAAGATGGATATTATTACTACTAAACTATCCTGTAACATTATTTTGAGGTTGTCATTGAAACAAAATTTGAGTAGGCAATTATTTTCCCTTGTTGCCTCATAACATAGCACAAGGTGGTTTCCACATTGGACACCTATGAAGGGGAGGAAAATTTCTCCTATGTAATGGTTCCACATGTGAAATAGTTCATGGAAGAGAAGTGTACTTTTCTATGAAAATTTTGGTGTTTATTTGCTCATTGTATTTAGATAGTAAATATTATTGGAATTATCTTCAACATTAATAGTTTCATGCAATGTGTAATTATCTATTATGTACATGTTGAATGAAGTGCACATTGAAACATACTACATTTCAATAATCCTAGGCCCATTTTTATACCTATGCTAATTCTTTGAGGAAATGAGCTCACCCCACCTTCTCACGATCTCCATTTGTCAAGTTGGAGGTTAACTTTTGTATAGAGACAAAAGCCTTCAAAGTCAAAGTTGATGCACTCAATGAGGCTAACTTCAAGCCATAGATGATCTTAACCCTCACATTTTCCCTTCTATATCCAAGAACTTTATTCTTTCCATGGAATTTTTTTCTTGCACAACAACATCGTTAGCTTTGTTCTCTTAATATTTAATTATTAACTTGGAAAACCTACAACGAACTTGACCCTTATCTCATAACTTAGAAAAAATGATAAATGAGCTTGAACTCAAATACTAAGAGTTAGAGAAATATTGAATATAACTATTAAGTTATGAAATTTGATATCTTAACATTTTTTAGATTTGTACATATGCATTAGGTTTGGTTTTGTATGTCTTCCTTATAATTTATCAATTTTGTGAATTATCAAAGACAAACAATCTTGTAAATCAAATGGCTAAGACAAATATTAATGAACCATCATATTCATCAGGGAATGAGAAATTGCAGACATTACATACACGAGATAATGATTGAGTACTTATATATATAAAAAATGTATCACTATGATTAATTTTCTTTAATGGAATTATTCAAATAATATGTTGCAAAAATTCCATTCCTAATTTGCACTTTGGTAATCTCTTTTGAAAATAATTAATAATCTCCAACCACATGGACTATCCATGGGGCTCCCTCATAAGGAGTGCATCTAACAACTACATCTCCCCATCAATTTAGTGAATATTTTTGTAGATCCACTGGATTGATTCTAGTGCGATTCCCCTATCCTATTAGTATTATTAATATTCTTCTTCATAATCATAATAATTGTTAGTATCCATTGCATCATCATAATTGTTGTGAATACCTTCCTTCCTTGAGTCTTTTAGTCTTGAAAGGTGTATCCAATTTCTATAATTAATATCTATATGACATTATTCAAGACTAAATTTATCCTTGCCATAATTAATATATATCAATAATGAGATTTATCTTCATCATTATTCTATTTTCTATATAATAAAGACTTGCTTCCACCTCACAATATTCATTGTCAAGTCTCCTTCCTCCATCAACATTCATCTTGAACATCAACTCTCAAATCCTATCAATTAAGAGAAACAAAATATTCATTGTCAAGTCTCCTTTCTCCATCAACATTCATTGCCACCTCTTCCTCACTTGAACATCAACTCTCAAATCCTATCAACTAAGAGAAACACATATATGTTCACCCATTTAAACTCATTCAAACACATAAAATATACAAATTCCCAATATTAATATTATTAACACACTTTAATGGTAAGAAAAAACATATATATATTCAATTAAATTTATTTTGACACATATACCAATATATAATAATACACTTATAAAAAAAAATATTTATTCATTTAAATTTATTTCAAGACATCTAAATATACATCTTCAAACACACATTCTTATTCATTTAAATTTAAATATAAAAAAAATTAAAAATTAAAACTTAATTTAATAAATCAATCAAACATCTATTTACTTAATGTTTATAAATCTAATATAATCTCAAAAAATTATAAACAAATATATTAAAAACAGTTTTAAGAATTAATTTAATAAATTTAATATTAAATAAATTAAATAAATTTAATATTAAATAAATTTAATATTAAATAAATTTGATAAATTTAATCATCTATTGATACAATATATGGTTTATTTTGTAGTTCAAATAAAATTACAAATTAAAATTTAATATAATATAAAGTAAAAAAAAATACAAGGCACCAAGTTACTAAAGGTTTCTAAAAATAAATAAATAAAATAAATTCAAATTATATATATGAAATAAATCATTTAAAATAAATTCATATAATGTTTTTTTTTTCCAGAAAAATTTCACTGTTATTTATTAGAAATTAAGTGAACTTTTTAAATACATATGAATCATAAAACTGATAATCTCCTCATAATTCAAAAAGTTACTAAAGATTTCTAAAAATAAATAAATAAAATAAATTCAAATTATATATATGAAATAAATCATTTAAAATAAATTCATATAATGTTTTTTTTTCAATCACAAAAATTTAATTGTTATTTTATTAGGAATTAAGTGAACTTTTTAAATACATATGGATCATAAAACTGATAATCTCCTCATAATTCAAAAAGTTACTAAAGGTTTCTAAAAATAAATAAGTAAAATAAATTCAAATTATATATATGAAATAAATCATTTAAAATAAATTCATATAATGTTTTTTTTAGAAGAAAAATTTCACTGTTATTTTATTAGGAATTAAGTGAACTTTTTAAATACATATAGATCATAAAATTGATAATCTCCTCATAATTCAAAAAAGACTATAACTAGTGCTATTCTTATTCTTGATTTCCAATTGTGAAGTGCATACAAAAACAAAATAAGATAATTACATAATATATCAAAATTGCTTCCAACTAGATCTAAGAAATCATAAAGTGTTTCTGTCTTTAAAATATGAGTCTGCATTGAATTTCCTGTGCACATGTATAAATTTGATTCCATCAAATTTGAACCTGTGACCTCTTAAGAGGAAAAAAATGTTCTTAACCATTAAGCCCACTCATACTGTATATCTTTAAAATAAATTCATATATATGAGACCCCTGAACCCAGCTATTTTGACTTTAAAGTCTAAGAAAATATACATACCTTACCCCCTTTGAATTTCATATACTATATATATATATAATAAATCATAAGATATATTAACTTGGTTTTAATTTTTTCTAAAATGAAATAAATAATATTCTAATAACAAATTAAATACAGTAAAATGATGGTTAAAAGCATTACCACTTATTGTTGTAAAGAAAAAAATCGTAGTATTATTTCCCATCATAATAAAGACTGAAACTACAACGAAATACTATTTACAGAATAGAGAAGAGTGTTACGTAATATACAACAATTATAGGGCTAGAAAACATACAGCAAGTAGTGCCTGCAGCCAACAGTAAAAGTGACATCGACATCGAGGTTATACACAACATCCACGAAATGTGACGTGACTAGTTCCATCTGGTGGATGAATATACACATTTCATCTCAAACCGTAATAATAACGATAAGGAACCCACTGGATCGAGAGCAAATTAAGAAAATTTGCTACTCGATTCGTTGAAACATTAATTATGGCAAGGTTCAAAATAAAATAGCCTTCAGTAGCGTTTAAAACATTTAAAAAACACATAGACAGAGTAATAATTATTCCACTGCGTGCACTCGTTGTGAAATATGGTACACAGAATGCCTATTAATGACGTGCTCTCGTAGTATTGCTGAGTTTATTGATCGTTCCCAGGCACCTGAACGCTGTTCATTGCTGCCACTAAAGAATTACAAGTCCCACCATTGAGGGACACAGTGTGGTTGAGGAGCGTCCTGACCTGCTTCTCATCAAAACATTTCACCATATCCACCCTTCTTATCAACTTCTGCAAACCCCAAGATGAGCTTTACTCGCTACCATTCACCCTCTTGAAATACAAAGCCACATACTCTCACAGTCTCGCAGTTCCAGAAAGCAGGTCATGCTCCACCTCCACCTCTAATACTTGGACTTGGACTTCTCCATGGCCCTCGGAGCTGCAAACAATACCAACAAAATATACCAGTAAGACTAACAGCTTATGTTCTTGCAGTACAGATTACCATAGAAAACCTAATACATGGAGATTGATTTGGCAATTACCTAAACCAATAGCTTCTGAGGCCTTCATGATGCGCAACCTCTTGCAAGAATCTACAAACATCCTGCGTTCACAGGTGGATATACTCGATATCAGTTATGATCACCTTTTGATTACGTGAAAACCTGAAAGCACAGTTATTTTTGAAAGTCACTTACATCCAGGGAACATCGCCAACAAGCATCCAATCTCCATCCTTGTCTTCGTAGGTAGGCACGTATTCTGATCCACTCAGCAGATCCATCAGCTTGCTCTCGCTCAGACCAGGGGATCCACATTGTCCTGAAAACATTTCAATATTTGTTATTAAGCGGAATGTGGTATACTTATTGATAATGGACATATTTAATAAACCCTAAAATTTCATACTATCAATTGAAGATGTTAGCATATTCTTAGTCGTACTTCCAAATCAATAATAAAGATTTCATATTCATAACTTTCTAGCATTTTTAAAAACACCAACCTTAGGACTTAACCAGCAGCGAGTTAGAGACTATGCTAATCATATATTCAGGCAGCCAATCGAATGGATAAATTTTAGGGAAATGGAAAATAATATAATCGAATAAAAGGGGGAAATCAGTACATCCGTACCCATGGTGAAGCAGCTGAACATTTTCTCGAGTGCAGAGGAGAGTTCCTTGTAGGTGCTGTACATTTTAAGGTCCACCTTTCTGAGATAGGGAGCTCCATCCATGCTCACCTTCACATACAAAGCATTACCAGAATACCCATCGTCGGTAGGCTTTGAATTGGCAGCCAAAGTGTTCTTCCTGAACGATCTAATGGGCGGCCAACCCACCACCTGTGCCCTGAAATGATAAATTAATTAACACACAGAGATTAACCTCCACCTTATTTATTAGCAATAGGAGAAACCCATGAGTCCTATATTTCCAAACAAGTACTTACTTGGGAGCAGGGGCCATGGCAGGATCAGCTGCAGTCTCAGATTGAGAAGCTCCATTAGTTTTTTCGGCTGGTCCGTCCCTTGGCGTCTTAGGGAGTAGGTCATCCTTGGGAACGGTAGACCTAGAAACCCCATCGGTCCCTGCCCACGACTGGGGAGCACCACCACCTTGCATCATTATTTTCTGACTAGGAGATGCCGAAAAAAAACCTGGCTGATTGCTCTTGCATGATTCAAGCGCTTCTGTAACAGCGGAAGTTGCAGGCTGTTTGACAGAAGGAAAAATCCATTTGTTGTTGTTATCATTGAAACTTGAAGTCCTGGTGGAGTCCATGACTTCGGAAAATCCCCTTTTGCCATTCCTGATCTGCCCGGGACCTGTGTCCGAGTCACACACACCCGGTAACCCTAGCCTGAGCTCCGTCTCCTTGAGGCTGTGCTCGTCTCCGTCCTTGGCAA
This sequence comes from Picea engelmannii, assembly GCA_009831015.1. Classification (NCBI taxonomy): domain Eukaryota; kingdom Viridiplantae; phylum Streptophyta; class Pinopsida; order Pinales; family Pinaceae; genus Picea; species Picea engelmannii. Next base: position 72,565 of record ML824559.1, on the reverse strand, counting down.
ACCTCTCCATCTCCAATGCAATTGCAAGCACAGATTCTGATGAAAAAACAGCTCGAGATTACTACTCACTGAACAATATACCGATTGCGTAGATATCCCCGTTTCCCTGGACTGAATCGGATTGGACTGTGTGAATACCGGCTACAACATCCTAAGTGTTTTCTGTGTATTGGTGTTTATCTCTGGCGTATATTAATACTATCGACCAGCTCTGCCTTATCGTCACAATGAACCGACCACGTTAATCACAACCCTAACCTCCGTGCCCCTCTTCCTTACTGCAGACACCTGTCAACCATCAAGGATCCAACGGCAGAGATTCAGTTGCAGAAATAGTTAATTAGAGCGCGGAGGGGGACAGTGGAAGGGACGGGGGACACCCTGCCGGCAGGCAAAGTTGAGTGGCAGCGAAGGACTGGCGACATCCGTTGGGGTGCCAGTGGCAGTACCAATAGTGTCCACATTTCTCAGCCGTCCGCCTACAGACCCGTGCTCCGGTTCAGTCAGTTGACTGATTTCCCGGCAAAGCCGTAGCATGTGCGTTGGGAATCGCGGTCACCCACCGGCAAAACAGAGAGAAGAGAAAACGCTCATGGAATCCGGAAGATGCCGGGCATCTATGCATGCATGGCCCCATGCTCTATTATGTTGAGTGGCATCCCCCATGTGACCATGTTGCCATGTTTGTGACATGTCATGCATGCCTATAATGATTAGATGCAATGCACCCATGTGCCCATTCCACTATTATTAATAAAATATTAAATTCAATATAACCTGGGATAAAGGACACTTCCATTTCTTTCTCTACATGAATGAATGTCTTCTTTGCAAGGTAAGGGGAAGGAACCTTCAAATTATTTCATTTTAAAATAAACATTAAATTGCACATGGCCTTCTATATCATTGACCTTAATCAGCTTCAATTCTATTACCTTCAACTCTTCCCCCTTGGAGAATTCATCATTAAATTAAAAAGACTCCCTACCATTATATTGTGAAAAAGTAATGGCTTACATAGTCAAAGCCACTTTTCCAACTACCAAAATTAAGATAGTTCAACTATAATTTGATGGCTAACTTAAGTCAAAATACTATAGTCCATACTTCAAAAAAAAAAAATTAACTGTACAAAATAACATTTAAGTCTTGCAATGGGCATGTCAAATCAGATGAACTTACTCACATAATTGAGAAGTGGGCAGTTTTATTAATACAACCTGATTGACTCGGAAATAGCAATACATAAAATGACAAGTCGACATGGTTTTCTTCATTTGTTATTTTGTCTCCATTATGGAGTGCGACCATTTACATAATCTTGCTTGCAAATTTAGTGTCCCTCAATTCGATACAAGTCAAGCTACTTAACCTTCTTAGAAATGGGCCCAACCAAGTGAAATCTAAAATCATTTTACTTAGTGCATAGTAAAAACTTATAACGTTTAGACTATGTTTTTATTTAGGATTTAATTTATTTAATTAGAGAGAATGATAAGTTGTGATCAAACACTTGTATGCTATCCCTTCTTCTATATTGAAAAATTGTAAATTAAACATATTTTTCATGTTAAAAGAAAATAATTACTCTTTAAGTTTGTTAAAAAATGATTAAGAGATTGTTAACATGGAAAGAAAATTTAATAACTTATTATTATATGCCAAATTACAATCAATATAAATTCATTTTAATCTAATTTATCAAATATGTAAATTTTATTAACATATTATAAATGTTATTATAAAGCAGAGTACAATCAACATGGATTCACCTTAACTCTAATTTATAAGTATTGAACAATATTAAAAAGAAATTGAAATGTAATTATTTCTCATGCTATATATATATATATAATTCTTAAAATGGTGTGGGTGGAAAGAATTTGTCATCTTTGTGACATTTAAGAGTATTGAAGATAAAAAAACACTTCTCTTAAAATGTTTTGGGTACATCCACATTAAATCACAATTTCAAAATATTTGTTACAATACTAACCTTCCTAACTTTTAAACTCATGAAAATTATGCTGATTTAGGAGCACTTCTCTTAAAGCTTTTCCAGCATACAAATAAAATACTAAAGAAAACATGTTTATAGGTATTTGGCTAGTATACCCCAATGAGTTATGTATATATATATGCTTTGATTTATTTTCTTAAGTTTTGTTTACATTAGCCATTTTTATATCTATTTTATTTTATAAACATCCATGTTTATGAATCCCGTCTATATCGGACTATTATTTTTAAAAATAAAATAAAATGTGTCACATTATCAATAAGTGCATACATTATATGTGTTCCTCATACTCTGTTGTAAAATGTACCTCATTTCTCTCAATAAAACAGTCCACACAATACTATTATAAAAAATAAAAAATGATAATTTTCTATACATATAATACCTTATAAACCAACTTTACAAGTTTATAAATTATTACCAATCACTTAATGTTCATTTATTGTCATTTTGGAAATATAAGTTCATACTTCTTATTTTTCCAATTTTAAAAGGCAAATATCTTCAAGGATTTTATAAGAACAACCCATTGTATTGGTGGTTATTTAGTGGATGATGTTCTAAGGAATATTTCAAGGGGATTTTGCAATAGTTAATTGATGTAGCATGCCCAACCACCACTATATTATTATTGAGGTGATGGGGCACTAAAAAACAATCCAAATTGTTTCAATACCATTGTGTGGTGTACCCAACCACCTCTATACTATTTTTGAGGTGATGAGATACTCTAAAACAATCCAAATTGATTTCATACTATTATTTAGCATCTCACATGCTTTCCTTGACCATCTAGTACTACCCATAAGTTTTATTAGCCTCATAAACCATCTATGAGGCCAAATTTAACTTATAACAACTATAAATTGTATAATTCATATGCAAATACAAAAGAGTTCTAGAAATAAAAATGCATATATTCTAAATTTTTTCGTTACTCATTGAACTCAATGCATTTGAAAAATAGAAAAGTATTCCACAAGGAGATAACCATCAGTACGTATCTGAAATTCATGCCATGTCCACCAAACTAGTTGCTAAGGATAAAATATCCACCCAACCATAGGAATCAACTATGGGTTCCACCCCCAAGCAATACCTTGATACCACCAGAATAAAACCTAATCTCCTATGGGGCTCTAAACTCACTTAGCCCAACCCATTACTCTCATCACAAGCCACCTACTCACTATAGAGCTCTTTAAGCCCTCATTCAACCACCGTACTAATCGTGGAACTCTCTTACACGATCCCACACAACACAAGGAAAAGCCACTCCTTCTTTGCTCAATAGTCCCTTAGAGGCCCCTTCCCTTATAGTGCTCTTTAATGTGTGCAAAAAGAGTCAATTTGGTTGTATTCCTTTTGGCAATTACTTGGGATGGAAAATAATTGTCCTCTAATAGTCAATGAGAAGCAATAACAAGGTTGCAGGTCTAAAGGTATTGACTTGACAATTTTGGAAATTCCAAGTATTGTATCTATGTCCAACCATCCCATTTTCTTCCACACTTTCAATAGCAAGCTTCCCCAACTTCTATGGGATCTTTCCAGCCATAAGAACATCGGAAACCCTTTCCATAACAATCATGACAACCATAAAAACCAAGGAGAAACATCTGCATGACATGGAAGATTGTATCCTCTCGATGCCCACAAATTATTTCCTAATCAAATGATGATAGAATAATGATGGAATGCATGGAAAAGAAAATGGGAGACCTTTTCTTGCATGTGACTCCATCTTCCCAAGGATAGGACATATATGACATTTGTACTTTGTGCACACCTACAAGTCAAAGATTGATGAGATGGATCGTACAAAAGTATGGGAAAGAAAGGGTAATATTTACAAAGGACAATGACAAGGTCAAATTAGTGAACAACCCCTTTTCCTCTTCCCCTCTTATCGTATAATAGTCCCCTTGTTTCTCCTTCAAGAAACCATTTGTTGGATTATTGAGAGGGGGGGTGAATCAATAATAGAGCAATTTAATCCTTTTTAACCATATAATCCAAGTGTTATATCAATGTATCATTATCATCTAATAACTGCAGAGTAAATAAGCAATGAACAAATGAAAAATCATACACATACACAGTACACTAGTGTTTTACGTGGAAACCCAAAGTGGGAGAAAACCACAAAACGCTTTATTTTATATGTCTTGAAGAATTACATTCATTGGAAGCACCAACTTCCTTTGTTTTCTCACTGCAACTGGAAGGAGGCTCCAACCCCCTAGTTTCTCAGGCTACAACCTGAGGGAAGCTCCAACTCCCCAATTCTCTAGCTACAACCAGAAGGAGGCTACAATCTCCTATGCTCTCTGGCTACAAGCAAAAGGTGGCTACAACCACCTATCATTTCCCTATCCAATCGCCCTGAAGTAGAAGTAGAATGATGGGACCACTGCCACACTATCACTATGAGATATACCTTTGTAAACTTGTACCAATAAACCTGAACCATGCATCAACCTGTACCTCAACCTGTAATCAACCTGTACCATCAACAAGTGCATCAACCATGCACCAACCTGTACCAAACAACCTGTAATCAACCTGTACCATAAACAAGTGCATCAAACCGTACCATAAACAAGTGCATCAAGTGTGTCCCTCAGGTCGATAGAAGTCAAGCTGCTTAACCTTCTTGGAAATGGGCACAACCAAGTGAACTCTAAAATCATTTTACTGAGTGAATAGTAAAAACTTAGAACATTTAGACTACGTTTTTTTATTTAGGATTTAGTTTATTTAATTAGAGAGAATTATAATATATGGTCAAACATTTGTATGATATTCCCTCTTCTATATTGAAAAATTGTGGATTAGACATACTTTCCATGTTAAAAGAAGATAATTACTCTTTAAGTTTGTTAACAGATGTTTAAGAGATTGTTAACCTGGAAAGAAAATTTAGTAACTTGTTATTATATACCAAATTACAATCCACATAGATTCATTTTAATCTAATTTATCAAATATATAATTTTTATTAACATATCATAAATGTTATTATAAACAAAAGTACAATCAACATGGATTCACCTTAGCTCTAATTTATAAGTATTTAAAAATATTAAAAAGAAATTGAAATGTAATTATTTGTCATGCTTAATATATATATATATATATATATATATATATATATATATATATATATATATATATATATATATATATATA
>ML824559.1:49213-67253 GCA_009831015.1 Picea engelmannii | reverse complement strand
GCATTTGACTAGTCTACCCCAATGGGCTATGTGTATATATGCTTTGATTTATTTTCTTAAGTTTTGTTTAGATTAACCATTTTTATATCTATTTTATTTTATAAACATCCATGTTTACGAATCCCATCTATATCGGACTATTATTTTTAAAAATAAAATAAAATGTGTCACATTATCAATAAGCACATACATTATATGGGTTCATCATACTATGTTGTAAAATGCACCTCCTTTCTCTCAATGAAACAATCCACACAATACTATTATAAAAAATAAAAAATGAATAGTTTTATATGCATATAATGCCTTATAAACCAACTTTACTAGTTTATAAATTATTACCAATACATCTCTTCAAAGTTGATAGAAACTTGAAAACAAATTTAAAAGAAAAAAATCACTTAATGTTCATTTATTGTCATTTTGGAAATAGAAGTTCATACTTCTTATTTTTCCAATTTTAAAAGTAAAATATCTTCAAGGATTTTATAAGAACAGACCCTTGTATTGGTGGTTTTTTAGTGGATGATGTTCTAAGGAATATTTCAAGGGGATTTTGCAATAGTTAATTGATGTAGCATGCCCAACCACCACTATACTATTATTGAGGTGATGGGGCACTAAAAAACAATCCAAATTGTTTCAATACCACTGTGTGGTGTACCCAACCACCTCTATACTATTTTTGAGGTGATGAGATACTCTAAAACAATCCAAATTGTTTTCATACTACACTTTAGCATCCCAGATGCCTTCCTTGACCATATAGTACTATGCACAAGTTTTATTAGCCTCATAAACCATCTACGAGGCCAAATTTAACTTATAACAACTATAAATTGTATAATTCATATGCAAATACAAAAGAGTAGCAGAAATAAAAATGCATATTCTGAATTCTTTCGTTACTCATTGAACCCAATGCATTAGAAAAATAGAAAAATATTCCGTAAGGAGACAACCATCAATACTTATCTGCAATTCATGCCATGTCCACCAAACTAGATTCTAAGGAGAAAATATCCACCCAACCATAGGAATCAACTATGGTTTCCACCCCCAAGCAATACCGTGATACCACCATAATGAAACCTAATCTCCTATGAGGCTCTAAAATCACTTAGCCCAACCCATTACTCTCATCACAAGCCACCTAATCACTATAGAGCTCTCTAAGCCCTCATTCAACCATCATACTAATCCTGGCACTCTCTTACACTACCCCACACAACAAAAGGAATACCCACTCCTTCTTTTACTCAATAGTCCCTTAGAGGGCCCTTCCCTTATAGTGCTCTTTAATGTGTGAAAAAAGAGACAATTTTGTTGTATTCCTTTTGGTAATTACTTGGGATAGAACATAATTGTCCTCTAGTAGTCACTGAGAAGCAATAACAAGGTTGCAAGTCTAAAGGTATTGATTTGACTATTTTGGAAATTCCAAGCATGATATCTCTCTCCAACCATCCCATTTTCTTCCACACTTTCAATAGCAAGCTTCCCCAATTTCTATGGGCTCTTTCCAGCCATAAGCACATGGGAAACCCTTTACATAACAATAATGACAACCATAAAAACCAAGGAGAAACATCCCCATGGCATAGAAGCTTGTCTCCTCTCCATGCCCACAAATTATTTCCTAATAAAATGATGATAGAATGATCATATAATGCATGGAAAAGACAATGGGGGACCTTTTATTGCATGTGACTCCTCCATCTTCCCAAGGATAGGACATATATGACATTTGTACTTTGTGCACACCTACAAGTCAAATATTGATGAGATGGATTGTACAAAAGTATGGGAAAGAAAGGGTAGTATTTCCAAAGGACAATGACAAGGTCAAATTAGTGAACAACCCCTTTTCCTCTTCCCCTCTTATCGTATAACAATCCCCTTGTTTCTCCCTCAAAAAACCATTTTGGTGGACATTATGTTATTATAACAGTATATTGATGTGAACCGTCGGAAATGGAGACAACCCCCACCATCGATCTAAGTCAAACAGGTCAATCAGACCTCAGACTGTTGGAGAGTTTTGATGTCAGAAGAAGATAGAGGGTCTAGTATCTAGTGCCCAGTGACTATGTGTCATGATTCGAGTGAATGATGAATGGTGGCGCGTGATAGGTCCATGCGTGCAAGGTGTCAGTGCATACCGGATCGCTTATCGATGAATGAGGTTAAATCGACCCTTCTAGTGGGCCGATGGTTCAATGAACCGACATTATGGTGAACGACGTCACTTAACCAGTGCACGATGGACAAGTGACACCATATGATGGAACGATGTACCCTAGGCCCCAACTCAAGTCATACTGAGACTTTCAAGGGTTATATAATATGAGAAGGGTCGCGATTTCGGGACTCGATAAGGTGAGGTTCGGGTGCATGAGGTGGAAAGTGCCACGGAAAATCCCATATCATTTTCCACGTCCTCACAAGGACATCATGTCATGACATACCAGTTCCAGGTCATATGTATATGGGTAACATAGAGCCATTGTATCTTTTATGTTCTTTTATTGAAAATCTATTTTGTAGTACAATACTGTACAAGGTTAAAATCTACATTTAGTATCAGAGCCAGGTTGGGTTGAGGGGGATGCCTTTGTGGTCAAGGGTTTGTTTTGGGACTGTGATAAGCCTTGTTATAGTGGGAGATTTGTGGTATTGATTTTTCAGGTGAAAAGAAATTGCGAGAAGTTCAAAAATGGAGATCAATAAGTTTAATGGGAAAAGTTTTGAGTTGTGGAAGCTGAAGATGGAAGATATGTTGGTGGAAAAAGATCAGTGGATTGTGGTAGATCCAGGTATTGCACCTATAGTAACTTCAACAGACATCTGGAAAAGATTGTATCAGAAAGTGAAGAGCACAATCCGACCATGTCTCTCAGATTCAGTATTAGTGAATGTGTTAGAGGAAGCTACAACCAAATATTTATGGAATAAGTTGGGGAAGTTGTATCAGTCTAAGTCCCTAGTAAATAAACTTTTCTTGAGAAATAAGTTGTATAACCTAAGGATGAGATATGGAAACTCAGTGGCAGAGCATTTGAACACCTTCAATACTGTAGTAAGTCAGTTAGTATATGTTGATATTAAAATTTCAGATGAAGATAAGTGTATCATTTTACTATGCTCTTTACTAGATTCATGAGATAGTCTGGTTGTGGCCATATGTAGTAATACAACTTCCTTGAAGTTTGATGAAGTGGTCTCATTCTTGTTGGCATAGGAGATGAGATATAAGAAGATGGAAGGACAAAGAACATATGCACTATTTGCAAGAGGACGCTCCCATGAATGGAATATATCTAAGTCCTCAAGTGGGAGATATAAGTCCAAGGGTAGATCTAAATCTCTCAGAAAGTTTGTAAAGGTATGCTAGAGATGTGGAAAAGGAGGGAACTACAAGAAGTAGTGTAGATCCAAAATTGAGAAAAAGAAGGGATCTGAAGAAGCTCCTTCTACAGAAGAAAATATTTCCAAGGAAGAAGGAGGGGATGTGTACTTGGCTTCTTCAAGGACACATGTAGATCATGAGGCGTGGTTGGTTGAATCAGGTGCATCCTTTCATATGAATCCCCACAGGGAGTGGTTCTGTGATTATGAAAGGTATGATGGAGGTAATGTTTTCCTAGGTGATGACTCGATAACCAAAATCATAGGATGAGGAAAAGTCCAGTTGAGGGTCATAGATGGAAGGATTAGAACACTACCCAATGTTCTACACATCCTAGGTTTGGACATAAATTTAATTTTTTTAAGAAAAATGGATGATGCAAGGGTAAAAACAATATTTGAAAAGGAAACATGTAGGATGGTTCGAGGAGCAATGGTGTTGCTGAAGGGAGTTCGGTTTGGAAATATGTATAAGCTGGAAGGAAACACTATTAGTGATGGGTGTAATAGTTCCATTGTTTTTGATATTGTAGTTGAAGAAGAAAGAACTCCTATAGTCTCTGGAGAGAAGGTTATGTTATGGCATCAAAGACTGGGGCATATCAGAGAGAAGGGTTTTCGATTACTACACAGTAGAGGTATGGTTGAAGGTGTTAGCACTCTGTAAATTTTGTCCGGTTGATAGACAAACGAAAGAGGTAAGTGTTTCAACCAACTTTAGGTTGGATTCTGACCCTTCCAACCAGAGAGGGCTCTTTCGGGCATACAATCATTTTGGATACTCAATTTTTTTTGGCAATGTGTGTACATAGGTCAGATTCTGCCATAATGTAAAATTTAAAAGTGGTCGGATGAAATGGAAAAGCAGGGACATTTGGGCAATGGGGTCAATTCCTAAAAATGTATGAAAAGTTATAAGCTATGTATTCCCAGAGGGAACATAGGAAAAATAGGTATGATGCTAAGCCAAATAGGTAATATGGGATGGTGGAGGAAAAGAAAGGAAATATTACTATCAACAAGAGGCGTCTAATAAAGGGAGAATCTCTTGGTATAGAATTAGAAGAAGAAACATAAAGCTTGGCTACTGAAATCATATCACCAATTACAAGTGAATTCTGAATTGAGAACCAATAAACATATAACAAGTATAATCAATATGAGAAAGAGCACCAACAAGGTGAATTCTTTCTCTTTCTTAAATATTATCTATAACAGAAAAACACATTTATGAATATGAAATACAAGAAAAAATACTGAACATCAACATCATGATGAATCTCGACTATCTAAAGACTAAGAAGACCTTATCTTCTTATATTAAAGTTCATAAGAAATTACAAAGATATCCCGCTACAAGGGTAGGTCCCTCTCCAATAAGTCCAACCATTCATTTATCTTTGTAATAGTATATATAGATAAATTACATATGAGGCCCAAAACGAATCATCTTTCCCAAGATTCCAAAAATAACTATAAGTTACAAAGGGAGTAATGTACTAAAACTGAGCTCCTAATTTTTAGGGAGCATTATAAACCAAAAATGTCATATTCACGATTTTTACCCTGAATGCCACTTGTCTACATCATCACAAAATTTCCTGAAATATACTTAATTTATCTTGAAATCTATTTCAGGTTAGCAATCTCTTCCTTTAAGGTGTCAAGCTAATCAGGTTAGTTTTCTCCAATACCTTCAACCACTTCATCTTTAGCCTCCTTCCTCCGTCGCTTTCTTCTTTTACTCTCTCCAGCTTGCATGTAGGATCCATCTGCATATCCATTAATGGTTAAATAATTCATGATAGGATTCAATTTGATGTCTTCACTTGCTCCTGGTTCATCTGCAGACTTTGTGTGAAATTTTGATGCCAATATTCGTACACCAAGCTTTTCTTTCTTCTCCATTGATAATTTTGTCAGATCATTTGAATATCCTAGTTTGCTAAAGACTATTGGATCTATCTTCTCCATTTCCTCTGGTTTTCCAGGAAGCACGAGCTTATCTCCCTTAGCTATACAAGAATTAGACGAATGATTCAATTTGTGGTTACCCCATTCAGGAATAAAATGTTAATCGCCAAAAAACAGAGTAATGTCACCCATGTTTTGAATGATAGTCGTCATTGAGTGCTAATCATGGGCTACTAACGAAATTCCTTGTAGGGATAACATCTTATCACGTTCGGCCATTGATTTCAAATGATGAGCCTTCGAATCAGTTTGTTGGTGGTGCTCACCTGGTATCTCACAGATGAATGGAGCCTACACAAGTGTCTTCAAGATGATTTGACTAGCCGTTGATTTTCCTTTCCACATGCAACCTTTGCATTTGACACATTTAATGATATTTGACACGTGAGATCGGGATGGGATTGAGTGTTTTCGAGCTCACCCACTTTTCCCCCCGATATGCATCTGGAGGCACCACATGGCCTCTAGACGATACCATGGCATTCTTATCGGCCCACTTTCAAAAGATTAACCTCCGTGCTAGTTCTTGTCTTGATATGTGCCCTGACCATTGATCTATGGAATCCTCAATCTATGACCCGCTAGGTCCTATCAACTTCACTTTTTCGCCAGATTTAGCCCTGTCCACTACCTGTGGCCCTATCCGCTAGTTTATTGCACTTCTACACTGATTTAGCTTCTTGCTAAGTCTTGAGATTTGGATTACATATAAAAATTGTTACAGTGATAACATGGGCTCCAACTGGGGATGTTATCCTCCCTGCAAGGTAGAAAAGGACAATATACCTTGTGCCTTATCCATTGGAGCTTCTCTCACAACAGGTGTGTGATATACCTTGAATTGTCACCAATATCTGTTGAAAACCGAAGTCTGCACAATGCTCTCACTTGGAGGTTGAACGTTGGACATATTGCTAATCATATGATTGAACAATTTATTTAGAGACCTAAAATTAAACATTCTTGATCCAAAAGCTTATTGGCGCCTACCTACCCTAATTGCTGAAATGAACTACCAATCAAGTGAAATCAAAATTCCAATGCAACCATGCCATCATTTTATCCACTTCTTGTTTACTTTGCATATGCTTGTTCCAAAGCTTACTCACCAATAACTCATTCGTGAAGTTATACACGAATTCAGATCTTAGAATTTCAAAATTATTAGGACTGTTCACTGTTTCTAGCAAAACTGCAAATGGATCTTCCAACACATGCATAAAACAACAATAATGTTTCATTTCTTCCATTGCATTCTTGTTTTCAGGTGATTTACCTCATTGATTTCCACTAAGCGGATGAAAAATATGTTGAGACTGCTGTAAATAACAATCTTCTAAATCGAAAGACAGTGATGGCTAAAATGAAACCCCTGGTAGAAAGAAATCCATATTTAATACTGACATTGATTTGTCATTATCTTCATTTCTAAGATTACAACCCATCATAAGTTGTAATTTCTGATTGTTAAAATTCTCCATATAGCGTGCCATAGGGTCATAAAACACATGAGAGAACACTTCTTTTTGATGCACCAAAACATAAGGATGAGCTTCCTTCACAAGTTTTTGTGGTTCTCTCTCTACTTCTTTAGTCCTGAGAACATTTTTAGAACCATAATATTCAATGGGATTAAATAAAACAACTTCTTCTTTATGGTATTTCTGCATTTCTAATTTAAAAGTGACATACATTGTTTTGTTTCTTTTCTGAAACTCTATGTCATTTGTTTGTTCGCTATTTGAATTTTCCATAGAAGCATTTTTAGCACTCTCATCCATGTCTAAACCCATTGCAATTATGACAATCACACCATAGGGGAAGAAAGACAACTTTGAAACACTTTGTCTTGCTAGAAATCTTGTTGAATATCTTCATCAATTCCTGGAGAAGGCAAATGACTTTGAATGACAATTCTTTTATCAACTTTTTGTATTTCCTCATGATTTTTTTTTAACCATTCAAAGGAAGAAAAAAATAATGGGAGATAGTTTTCATTTGCAAGTCCATTGCTTTCTTCAAATTCAACATCACGACTGGAGGGTTTCCGATCTGAAACATTATAAACATTTTGCTTTAGCAATTTAAAAGAAGAAAAGCACAATGGAAAGGTTCTTCCACCTGATTCAAAATCTTCTTCATTCTCTTTACTACTGTCATATGCATGTTTCTCAATTCTTTTAGATTGTTGAACACACTTATTTTCAGACTCCTCTTTGACCAATGGCTGCAATTTCTTGTCAATTTGTTTTAGTGAATCATCGTGATTTGGCATAAACACACATTCCTTTGTTTCAATGATTATATTAGCATTTTCTTTTAACAATTCAAATGAAGAAAAGCATAAAGGAAATAAATTTCCTTCAGCTGTTTCAGTAGCTTCTTCTTTGTAACTGTGACATGTAGGCTGATGGATCTCACTACACTGTTTAAAAGGAAAATTTTCAGGGAGAGGACATGCAGTTGGTTGTTCTAATAAGCCAACATAATAATCATCATCATATTCATCATATATAGGCAAATCAACAACATCCGCAATGTCATCTAGCAAGAAAAAACTTGGAGTATCAACCTGTTTCTCAACAAGTTGATTTGCATACTCGTCTTCTTGACTATCTACAAATGAATATGTGAAACAATCAGCTTCATGTTTATCATGGGGTGGATCAGAAGCTACATAAGTTCCCTCTCTTTCAATAGGTGGGATACAATCTTTTGCAAAATCATTAGCATTTAAAATTTCAAGAGGACCTATGGTGTTATCAATTTTATGCTCAAGATTCCAGTCAACTGTTTTCTATTCATATTCATTTTCATGTCCTGGAGCATCCAAACCCTCATTTTGAAACTGTTCACATGCCAAAATATTTTTTTGAATCTCCTGAGCATCATTAAACATTTTCTGTAAGGTTTTAGGTCTTCTCTCCATTAGGAGGAAAGACAAATCTGGGTGAAGAGTAGTGGCATACTAGAGCATGGAAACAACTTCAGTGGGTTGAATTTCTTTGGGCAGATCATAATAAATATTGGAAAACCTTCTACTAAATGTGGAAATAGTCTCATTGCTTTTCCCTTTCAAGGCATAGAATTATGTAAGCTGTAGGTCCATATATTTTTTCTTGCCCCAAAACTTCGAAAAAACACTCTTCAATTCTTCCCATGAGCTAATTGTCTCTGGATGAAAATGTTTAAACCATTATTTGATATCTCCTTTCAAGGATTGAGAGAAATCTCTCATACAAACATCGTCATGGTAAATCGCAAACAAATCTATAAAATGGGCAAACTCTTGGATGTGTTTTTCAGCTATGATGGCACCAAGTTCCCCATCAAACACAAGTAGGTACTCATAGTTCTCTGGAGGAAAATCATGAAGGATGTGAGGCAATTTTAAGGGTCTATATTTGTGTTGGTTTTTGGAGAATGTAGGATCAAGTACAAGAGGTGAAATATCAACTTTGTCTTCATGAGTCTCATCAACTTGGTCATGGTTATCACATGGCTTGGATGGGATATTTTGATCAAAATCAGTGATAAACTGAGGAGATATATGTATAAATTTAAGAGGAGGATACACAATTTCAGGATTATCATGATCATCATTTGAATGTAGTAGTTAAATAAAAATTTGTTTAGCATGTTTAGGAAAGGACACAAGGTAATTAATAACAAGAAATATTATGTCTTGAAAAAAACTCAACTTCAGGTACTTGTCTCCTCCCATGATATCCTTTCATACCTTTGTCAAGGGGTCTCATCATCCAGTGGAATCTCTTAATCGTATTTGAAGCTTGAGTGGAGTCGCCAATAAAATCTTTAGGCTACTGCATCTTTGGGCAGTGGAGTCATCGTAAAAAAATTGAACTCTAGATTCTTTAAAATGGAGTCATCAGGTGAATGATATACAACCTTTATGTGTCTGAATACTCTTCACCATTAGTACTCAGATATGAACTTTGTCATTTCTCCCCAGGAAGATTTCTCCTTCGGTCCCCGACAACGATGCCAGAATGTTAACACTTTGTAAATTTTGTCCGGTTGATAGAAAAACAACATAGGTAACTGTTTCAACCAACTTTAGGTTGGATTCTTAACCTTCCAACCAGAGAGGGCTCTCTCGGGCATACAATAATTTGGGATACTCAAAAAAAATTGGCAATGCGTGTACAGAGGTCAGATTTTTCCATAATGTAAAATTTAAAAGTGGTGGGACGAAACAGAAAAGCAGGGCCATTTGGGCAATGAGGTCAATTCCTGAAAATGTATGAAAAGTTATAAGCTATGTGTTCCCAGAGGGAAAAAAAGAAAAATAGGTATGATGTTAATCCAAATAGGTAATATGATATGGTGGAGGAAAAGAAAGAAAAGATTACTATCAACAAGAGGCGTCTAATGAAGGGAGAATCTCTTGGTATAGCATTAGAAGAGGAAACATAAAGGATGGATACTGAAATCAGTGCACCAATCAAGAGTGAATTCTGAATAGAGAACCAATAAACATATAACAAGTATAATCAATATGAGAAAGAGCACCAATAGGGTGAATTCTTTCTCTTGCTTAAATATTATCTATAGAAAAAAAACACATTTATGAATATGAAATACAAGAACACATATTGAACGTCAACACTGTGATGAATCTCAACTATTTAAGAAGACCTTTTCTGCGTATATTAAAGTTCATAAGAAATTACAAATCTATCCTGCTACAAGGGCAGGCCCCTCTCCAGTAATTCCAACCATTCATTTATCTTTGTAATAGTATATATAGATAAATTACATATGAGGCACAAAACGAATCATCTTCCCCAATATTCCAAAAATAGCTATCAGTTACAAAGGGAGTAACATACTAAAACCGAGCTCCTACTTTCTAGGGAGCTTTATAAACCAAAACTGACATATTCACGATTTTTACCCTGAATTCCACTTGTCTACATCATCACAAAATTTCCTGAAATATACTTAATTTATCTTGAAATCTATTTCAGGTTAGCAATCTCTTCCTTTAAGGTGTCAATCCAATCAGGCTGGATTTCTTCAATACCTTCAACCACTTTAGCTTTAACCTCCTTCCTCCATCGCTTGCTTATTTTACTCTCTCCATCTTGCATGTAGGATCCATCTGCATATCCATTAATTATTAAATCCTTCATGATAGGATTCAATCTGATCTCTTCACCTGCTCCTGGTTCATTTGTTGACTTTGTGTGAAATTTTGATACCAATATTCGTACAACAAGCTTTTCTTTATTCTCCATTGATAATTTTGTCAGATCATTTGAATATCTCGGTTTGTTGAAGGTTGCTGGATCTGTCTTCTCCATTTCCTCTAATTTTCCAGGAAGCACGATCTTATCTCCCTTAGTTGTACAAGAATTAGATGAACGATTCAATTTGTGGTTACCCCGTTCAGGAATAAAATGTAAATTGCCAAAAACAGAGTGTCACCCATGTTTTGAATGACAATCGTCATTGAGTGCTAATCATGGGCTACTGATGAAAGTCCTTGAAGGGATAATGGATTATCACTTTCATCCATTGATTTCAAATGATGAGCCTTCAAATCAGTTTGTTGGCGGCACTCACCTGGTATCTCAGTGACGAATGGCGCCTACACAAGTGTCTTCGAGATGATTTGACTGGCCGTCAATTTTCCTTTCCACATGCGACCCTTGGATTTGAAACATTTAACGATATTTGACACGTGACATCGGGATGGGGTTGAGTGGTTTTGAGCTCACTCGCTTTCCCCCCCGATATGCATCCGGAGGCACCACGTGGCCTCGAGACGATACCATGGTATTCTTATCGGCCCGCTTTCAAAATATTAACCTCTACACTAGTTCTTGGCCCGATATTCTCCATGACCATTGATCTATGGAGCCCTCAATCTACGACCTATTGGGTCTTATCAACTTCATTTTTCTGCAAGATTTAGCCCTACCCGCTAGCTCTGGCCCTATCCTCTAGTTTATCACACTTCTACACTGGTTTATCCTCTTGCTAAGTCCCGAGACTTGGATTAGATATAAAAAAATTTACAGTGATAACAGAAGGTATGTCTAAATTCTCTCTATATTTTTATTTCTGTGAACATTGTGTATATGGGAAGCATAATCGGGTAAGATTCCCCTCTGGTGCAACGAGGGCAGAAAGAATTTTACAGCTAGTTCACAGTGATGTGTTTGGACCTGTGTCGATTCCATCATTGGGAAAATATGTGTACTATGTTTCATTTATAGATGAATTCTCGAGGAATACTTGGATATATTTCCTTAGGAAGAAGTATGAAGTATTTGACAGGTTTAAAGAGTTTAAGTCTCTTGTTGAGAATCAAATAGAGAAAAGAATTAAGGTGTTGAGGAAAGATAATAATGGAGAGTTCTGCACGAATGGATTTGAATATTTTTGTAAGAAGTGTGGTATAGAAAGGTAGAAGAATACTCCATATACACCTCAGAAGAATGGAGTTGTAGAAAGGATGAACAAGACACTCTTGGAAAAAGAAAGGTGCATGCTCAATGGTGTCAGGTTAGGGAAAGAATTATGGGAAGAGGCAGTGGGTACTGAATGCTACCTGGTCAAAAGATCATGCTCATCTGCGTTGGATGAAAAGACTCCACAAGAGGTATGGACTGGTAAAAAACCTTCTCTCACACATCTCAAGGTATTTGGCTGTGAATCCTATGTTCATGTTCCAAAGGAAAACATGAGTAAACTAGATAAGAAGGCGGAAAAGTGTATCTTTATTAGGTATAAATATGGTATCATAGGTTATAAGCTCTGGAACCCAGGAACTAAGAAGGTTGTGTATAGCTGAGATGGGGTATTTAGATAAATGAAGGACATTGTTAAACAGGAAGTCATACCAAGTAAGGAAGAACCAGAGAAAATAGAGTTTGATTTAAAGGACGATGAATCACACTCTATAGAAGAACAAGAATAAGAAGAAGAAGATCCTCATACTCTAGTATTGAGGAGATCAGTTCGAGAAAGAAGGCTACCAAAAAGGTATACTCCGTCTGATTTCTGTTCAAATTTTTCTTTGTCGATTACTGATGATGATCCTAGAACTGTCAGGGAGGTGGTGGATTAAGAGGATGGAAATCTTTGGAAAAAGTCCATGATGAAGAAATGGAAGCCTTGGATAAGAATGAGGCTTGGGATCTAGTGTATTTTCTGACTGGAAGAAATCCCATTGGCAGCAAATGGGTATTTAAAAAGAAGCTGAATGCAGAAGGAAAAGTGGAGAAATACAAAGCTTGATTAGTAGAAAAGGGTTATTCCCAGGTTGAGGGAATTGATTTTGGTGAGATTTTTTCTCCTGTTTCCATGCTAAGTTCTATAAGATTTATGTTATCTGTTGTTGTTGCATATGATTTTGAAGTAGAACATATGGATGTGAAGACAACATTCCTACATGGGGATATAGAAGAATAAATCTATATGAAGCAACCATAAGGCTTTGCTGTGAAGGGAAAGAAGGAGATGGTATGCAAGCTAAAAAATTCCCTGTATGGTTTAAAACAATCACCAAGGATGTGGTATCAAAAATTTGATACTTATATGCTGGGACTTGGATTCACAAGAAGAAAAGAGGATCACTGTACTGCGTATTTTAAAGTAATTGATGATCATTTGATTTATTGGGTCTTGTATGTGGATGACATGTTGTTGATAGGAAACAACAAGGAGATTATCCAGGATGTGAAAAATCAGTTGTCCTCTAAATTTGACATGAAGGATCTCAATGCTTCAAATTTCATTTTGGGCATGGAAATTAAAAGAGATCGAAAAAGAGGAAACTCTAGTTAAATCAGAGAAAATATGTCGAGACAATATCGCAGAGATTTAATTTGCAGGAATGTAAATCGGTCAAGGTCCATTATGGAGTGCGACCATTTACAACGGAAGATATTGATGAAGAAGAGATGTCGATTGAGGAATATAAGCAATCATAGGGATATGGAGTAGGCATAGATGTGGCTGCAAAAGCCACATAAGTTGCAGGTCTATTGTCTAGGGTTCAAAAGGAAGAAAATATAATAGAAATAAAAAATGAAACTTTAGTATTGCAAATGTCGTTGTGACTGGAACAAAAAGAATCAGGGAATATTCTTATAAATTCGTGTATTCCTTACAAAACAGAGGAAATCTTTCAGGGTCTCATAATTGTTTGTGATGAAGAAAAAGATTAATCCTTTGGAGAAGCTGGTGCGGTTATGGAAAATATATATTTGGGAAAACCAGTTAGCAAATTCAGCCATAAAATGAAGAAACCCTCTACTGTAAGTAAGATACCCTTGTACAATAATTCACATTATCAACATTCCTATCAGAAGATGAAGCGAGTTAATATTAAATTTCTCAGAAGAAATCACAAATTGATGGCAGAATTGGGGTAGGTAAAGGAGAAATTGAAGCTATATGAGTTTTGTGAGGGTTTAAACCTTTTCTTCCAGGAAGTTGAAAAAGTAGATCCTTTGTTTTTATTAGCTTCACTTGATGACAATGAATCGAAATAAAATAGGCTACAGGAAGCAGGAGAAGCAAATAAAATGGGAAAATAAATTATGGAAAAGGGACATCAAGATAAGAAAATGACTTTTGCATCTGAAGACAGTGTTGAATTGAAAGAAAAAGTGGCAAGAAAAGGTAGAGGTACTTTAAAAAAAAATGGACAAATTGATGGAAAAATAAGAAGCAATAGAACCCTTACAGAGAGATCACACAATGAGGTTTCGACATGACCAATTGGAATATCAAGGTTACAGAAGGTGATAGAGGCATTGAAGTTTGATAAAAAATATTTGTGCCATCTAGGGCATGCCATGAGGGAATACTCTGTTCCTTCACCATTTTACTCTATTTTTCTCAAGATTCAAATGGCTTCATTACTTGCCTGTTGGCCTTTGACCAAGTTTTGGGAGATTCTTGGTCATGTTGACCTATTTTGGGACTTCGAATGCCTGTTGAAGTAGGAGAACAAGACGAGGCAGAGATCATGGGAGCTCGGCCCCTTTTTGTGTTGAAATTACTAAGGAAACTGAGAGGGGGGGGGTGAATCATTTGTTACCGTGCTTAAAAAATATTAAGTCCATTAAGCCATTTTTAATCTTTCATCAAGTGACCATCAATATTATACATAATATGAACAACATAAATAATGAGCATCAATCACACATAAGATATACACAGAGACATATTTTCACGAGGAAACCCATAAAGGGAGAAAACCTCTTCTTCTTCGAAATGATATGTAGTCTTTTAAGTTCTGTACATCATCTATGTTTGAGCACCAACTCAAAGTGAGGCTACTACCTCTATTTTACAAGCTCCAACTTTTTGAGAGCACCAACTCTCTAGTTTCTCTAGCACTGACTAGAAGGAAGCACCAACTCCCTGAGTGTTCCAGCACCGACTGGATGGAAGCACCTACTTCCACTTATACAAGCACCAACTTGTTTGAGAGCACCAAATCTCTGGTTTCTCTAGCACCCACTAGAAGGAAGCACCAACTCCCTGAGTGTTCTAGCATCGACTGGATGGAAGCACCTACTTCCACTTATACAAGCACCAACTTGCATATAGAAAACTCTATGTTTTCCCAAGCACCACCCTGCCACCTTGTTTTCTAGCCACAACTAGATGGAAGGTACAACTCCCAATATTCAAGCACCAACTTGAATATCAGAGGACCACAGTCCTCCCTAGCACCACCCTACCTCCCTGATTATAAATAAATGATTGAATAACCAACAACAAAGATAAATCGATTCTTACCACTTCTTCTATGTTCTGTAAATCTGGTCTTCTTCTAACTGTTCTGCAATTCTTCTGTTCCTCTGTATGTTCTGCAATTCTACTCTGCTTCAAGATGTTATGCAATTCTACTCTTGCTTCTGTCTATTTCTCATCTGTTACTCATCTCTAACTTTTATCTCACACTGCGCATACTGTCGGTCTCACACTGTGCATATTGTAATTTTTCCTTTCTTACAGTTCAACTCATTTTTCATTCAGAACAACCAACCACACACAGTCACTGCGTGTTTCTTTTATATTATACAACCCCTTCGGTTACCCCTCAAATCCCTAGAATAATGCTTCAGCAACTAAAACACCAACCGTCCAAGAACCATGATTCGGTTCTGCTAACTGAATCGTAACTAAACAATTAATCATGAAGAGAAACAATAGACCTTTGATCAGATTTCCAAGTATCCAACACCGTTGGATTACAAGCAGAGGGTCTCGCGTTGATTTCACCATTTCTCATTTCGGCATTTCGACATTCCTGTGAAGAGAAGAAGTGTCTCGACACTCCAAGTTGCAATCCCCAAAATGGAGCCAGATCAACGGTCCACAAAACTTCATAATTTGATCCCTTCTTTTCTTAATCGAACGACTGATGGGATTTTGATGTTTTTCACTTCGAGTCATCATGACTCCAACATTATAAAATTCATGATCACAAAATCTCCGAAGTGATCAGACGGTTCACATAACCCACTGAGATGGATGGCTGACGGGATTTCAGAGTTTTGCCTTTCGGGTTTTCGAGACTCACAATAGTCCCTTTCAACATTTCGTGATTTCATCATTCTTGTCGTGAGTGTCCTTGACACCTCCAAATGATGGTATCTGAAACTCTGAAATGGAGATTAAGTTGTGGTTTCGCATTTCACAATTTCATCATTCTTGTCATGAGTGTCCTTGACACCTCCAACTACCGATATCCGAAACTTCGAAATGGAGATTAAGTTGTGGTTTCGCATTTCGCGATTTTCTGCCGTGATTTGCTTCCTTGACTCCTCCAACTCCCGGTATCCGAAACTCTGAAATGGAGTTTACGCTTCTAATATTTCCATGTGATCATCGTTGCACTGCTGGTCTTGCCACTTTCTCTTGTTCGTCATCGTCGGGGTGAGCTTGCCATCAATGACAAAAAAATACTCTACCTTCTGTCTGCCCATAATAAATATGCCAACGACCTCCCCATTTGGCATTGATGGAAACCTTGAAGACACTACTCATAGAATCCTTACCATTACACTTTCTCCCCCTTTGACATAAATGTCAAAGAAGTAACACGCTCCCCCTGAGCTGTTGCAGTACATATTCCCCTTGTCAACTATGAGCAACTTAGAAATACAATAGATATTCAATAAGTACTCCCCCTGATCAGGTGAATAGATTAGACAAAAGAAGTTATAACCCCCAACTTTTGACGAAGATATCCAAAAGGGGTCGCCGCTAACGGTTTAGTAAAGATATCAGCTATCTGTTCTGTGGAAGGAATATAATTTAGATGAACAATTCTATTTGTAACTTGTTCTCTGAGAAAATGGTATTTTATTGGTATGTGCTTAGATTTTGAATGAAGTACATGATTCTTAGAGAGACTGATGGCATTGGTGTTATCATAGTGAAGTGGAATGGGATCAGTGTAAGTTACCTTCAAAACTGCAAGAGTTTGTATCATCCATAAAATCTGAGTGCAACAAGTAGCAACAACAATGTACTCTGCTTCTGTAGTTGATAAGGAGGTAGATCCCTGCTTCTTACTAATCCATGCTACCAACGAGTCACCCAGGAAGAAGGCACCTCCATTGGTGCTCTTTCTCTCATCCACACAATTTTCCCAATCTACATCAGAATAAGCAGTTAACTGAAAATTCTGATTTTTGGGATACCACATACCATAATTCATTGTTCCCTTCAAGTATTTGAATATCCTTGTGACAACTACCAAGTGAATTTGTTTAGGAGCTGACTGATAATGACCTACCATTCCAACAGCTTGCATTATATCAGGACGGGATGCTGTGATGTACATAAGACTGCCTATCATTGATCGGTATGTCCTTTGATCAACATCGGGTGACATATCATCTTTACTGAGCTTGCAACCAACCACCATAGGTGTACTAACAGGAGAGGAATCCTCCATCTAAAATTTCTTCAACATCTCTTTCAAATATTTTTCTTGAGAGATAAATATTCCTGCATAACTCTGATTTACTTGTAAACCAAGAAAATATGATAGTTCTCCTATCATGGACATCTCAAACTCTGTTTTCATAGAGTTAGCAAACCACTGGACAAATGATTGATTAGTACAACCAAAAATAATATCATCTACATAAACCAAAACAACTAGTAAATTATCACCTTCAGACTTAATGTAGATATTGTTGTCAACAATACCTTTCTTGAACCCTTTGTCTTGTAAAAATTTCTCCAGTCTATAATACCAAGCTCGTGGTGCTCGTTTCAGTCCATATAAGGCCTTCTTCAGCTTGCAAACATAATTAGGATTATCTGTCAATGAGAATCCTTCAGGTTGCTCCATATAAACTTCTTCCTCTAGATCTCCATTAAGAAAAGATGGCTTAACATCCATCTGATACACTTTAAAGTTCTTATGACATGAATATGCAAGGAACATTATGATGGCTTCCAATCTTTCTAGTGGTGCAAAAGTTTCATCAAAGTCCAGACCTTCAACCTGTGCATACCCTTTACAGACCAATCTGGCTTTATTTCTAACAACTTGTCCTTTTTCATTCATTTTATTCTTGAACACCCATTTGGAACCTATTACATTCTTATCTTCAGGTCTAGGGACAAGCTCCCAAGTATTGTTCTTCTC
>ML824559.1:21288-44706 GCA_009831015.1 Picea engelmannii | reverse complement strand
TCTTTCATCAAGTGACCATCAATATTATACATAATATGAACAACATAAATAATGAGCATCAATCACACATAAGATATACACAGAGACAAATTTTCACGAGGAAACCCATAAAGGGAGAAAACCTCTTCTTCTTCGAAATGATACACAGTCTTTTAAGTTCTGTACATCATCTATGTTTGAGTACCAACTCAAAGTGAGGCTACTACCTTTGTTTTACAAGCTCCAACTTGTTGAGAGCACCAACTCTTTGTTTTCTCTAGCATCGACTAGAAGGAAGCACCAACTCCCTGAGTGTTCTAGCACCGACTGGATGGAAGCACCTACTTCCACTTATACAAGCACCAACTTGTTTGAGAGCACCATCTCTTTCGTTTCTATAGCACCCACTAGAAGGAAGCACCAACTCCCTGAGTGTTCCAGCACCGACTGGATGGAATCACCTACTTCCACTTATACAAGCACCAACTTGCATATAGAAAACTCTGTGTTTTCCCAAGCACCACCCTGCTACCCTGTTTTCTAGCCACAACTAGATGGAAGCTACAACTCCCAATATTCAAGCACCAACTCGAATATCAGAGGACCACAGTCCTCCCTAGCACCACCCTACCTCCCTGATTATAAATAAATGATTGAATAATCAACAACACAGATAAATCGATTCTTACCACTTCTTCTCTGTTCTGTAAATCTGGTCTGCTTCTAACTATTCTGCAATTCTTCTCTTCCTCTGTCTATTCTGCAATTCTGCTCTCCCTCAATATGTTCTTCAATTCTTCTCTTGCTTCTGTCTATTTCTCATCTGTTACTCATCTCTGAGTTTTATCTCACACTGCGCATACTGTCGGTCTCACACTGTGCATACTGTAATTTTCCCTTTCTTACAGTTCAACTCATTTTTCATTCAGAACAACCAACCACACACAGTCACTACGTGCTTCTTTTATATTCTACAACCCCTTCGGTTACCCCTCAAATCCCTAGAACAACGCTTCAGCAACTGAAACGCCAACCATCCAAGAACCATGATTCGGTTCTTCTAACTGAATCGTAACTGAAAAATTAATCATGAAGAGAAACAGTAGCCCTTCGATCAGATTTCCAGGTATCCAACACCATTGGATTACAAGCATAGGGTCTCACGTTGATTTCACTATTTGACATTTCGACATTTTAGCATTTCGACATTCCTGTGAAGAAGTGTCTCGACACTCCAAGTCGCAATCCCCGAAATGGAGCCAGATCAACGGTCCACAAAACTTCATAATCTGATCCCTCTTTTCTTAATCGAATGGCTAACGGGATTTCGACGTTTTTCCCTTCGAGTCATCATGACTCCAACATTATAAAATTCATGATCACAAAATCTCTGAAGTGATCAGACGGTTCACATATCCCACTGAGATGGGTGGTTGACGGGATTTCAGAATTTTTCCTTTTGGGTTTTTGAGACTCACAATAGTCCCTTTCGACATTTCGTGATTTCATCATTCTTGTCGTGAGTGTAATTGACACCTCCAACTCCCGGTATCCGAAACTCCGAAATGGAGATTAAGTCATGGTTTCGCATTTCGTGATTTCATCATTCTTGTCGTGAGTGTCCTTGACACCTCCAACTCCCAGTATCCGAAACTCCGAAATGGAGATTAAGTCGTGGTTTCACATTTCATGATTTTTTTCCATGAGTTGCTTCCTTGACTCCTCCAGCTCCCGGTATCCGAAACTCCAAAATGGAGTTTACGCTTTTGATCTTGCAATGTGATCATCGTTGCACTGCTAGTCTTGCCACTTTCTCTTGTTCATCATCATTGGGCTGAGCTTGCCATGAATGAAAAACACATAATCTGCCTTTTGTCTGCCCGTAATAAATATGCCAAAATTTTGGGTCCTTTTTGGGATGTGGGAATATGTAACGGGAATGGGACATCGACCCATGGGTTTACCCATGTTTAGGCTTATTTTGTATATATAAATAGATGCTTAGGCTAGATAGAAGAAGTGGGAGGGTGAATCTATGTGATGTGAATGTATTCTAAGTGCAAGTAGAGTCTGTAAGTGCTTTGTGCATGACTGTAAGAGACTTGCAGAGCTAAGTGCAGGTCTTTGTAGTAGATTTTGGAAGGCTTACTGTTGTAACGCAAGGAAGAAGGATCTAGCGAGTTGGGCAGATCTTCTGTCCTGTGCGGAGAAAGGGTTTTGAGGCTCTGTGATTGTAACTAATTGACTAAATACAATAAAGAAAAAGGAGTTGGTGGACGTAGCCCTAGGGTGGGGGTGAACCACACAAATACTGTGTTATGTTTCTTTGTGCCTTATCTTGATGTATTCACATGTTATTTTCTAAGTGCTTTGATGTATTTAGATATATCTACTTATGCTTTATGCTTATTATATGCGGGAATGTTAGATCTGATCCATATGGCCATGCTTAGTGCTTAATCTGATCGATCTGATCTATGTACCTATGCTAAGTGATTAAATACATTATATTAGTGTGAATGATGTGAAGCTCTATTTTATCATTGAAGTGGGTATTGATTACATATTGAGGAACTGGCCGTGCTAAATGATTTATTAAGTAGTACAATCACAAATCCATGTCCCAGCTAAGGTTGCAGACACTTGAGTCTTGCAACCAGCCCTGCCTCTACCTCGGGTGAGACTTCATCTGCTCCGCATGTGTTTCCAAAAAGGCCAGTAGTTAGGGATTTTTTGGTGTGTTGTTGGTGCATTGAACCTCGGGTCTACCCCTGTGCCAACAAATGGTTCCATTGTTGGGACCTGAAACTGTGATTGGTGGGAACTGAGAAAGAAGAAGATTTGTGCAAAGATTCGACCTGAGATTGTGAAATCTCAGTGCGTAGATATGTGCCCTAGTGCATAATATCCTACTCGATTTATAAATCCCTGTGCTAAATAAAGAAGCTCGATCTGAATAAAGGAGATCGGATCTGAAGGAAAGAAGTGAGATCTGAGAGCTTTGTGCTCTAAGAAAGGTAAAAGTAATAATTTCTGATTAAAAGAGGTAAGATCTGCAAACTCTGTTCTTTGATAAAAGGTAAGAATAGTTAAAAGATTTAGATCTGGAATCTTTGTTCTCTGTAGAAGTAAGATAAGTGGAAATTTTTGTTTCTAAAGTATGGATCTAGGTATGATTGATAGGTTTTGTCCTAGCTTGAAAACTAGGGTATTAATAGATGAAAGAAGGCTTGATATGAGTAGATATGATAAGAATAGTGAAAGATATGTTATACCTATGCATAGAAAGAATGTTTGGACTAACAAATGGATGCAGGATCCTAGAAAGATGTTTTTGCAGGTTAGCTACCATGATCCTAGTGCGTAGTACCAGAAAGGTTGGGGATCATTTAAAATAAATAAAGGATTAACTCTCTGTTATAGTTGCAGAATACCGGGACATCTTGCTAAGGAATTCCCTGGGAAAAGACCTGGTTGTCT
This sequence comes from Picea engelmannii, assembly GCA_009831015.1. Taxonomy (NCBI): domain Eukaryota; kingdom Viridiplantae; phylum Streptophyta; class Pinopsida; order Pinales; family Pinaceae; genus Picea; species Picea engelmannii. The sequence goes on along the minus strand of ML824559.1, from coordinate 41,247 downwards.
TTGTTATAAAGATATGGACCATGAAGTGTGAGATTTCCCTAGAATGATTGATAAGCTGGAAGAAATGAATCTGAATAAAGAAAACCCTAGGACAGATCCAGAAATGGCAGAACCCTAGAAAGAATCAGAGAAAATGTTACTGCAAATAAATGAAACCATGAATGACCATCGACATGTCAAACTATCAGAGATCTTCAAGCAAAAATAATGCATTGAAGTAAGAATAGGAGACTTCGACATTGACTATATTCTAGATGAAGAAACACATGTGAATATCATAACAGAAAGAACTTCAGAAGCCATAGGAAAGCCTGCTATGATCCCTTCATTAGGAGGAATAGGACTATTCAGAGGAAAGCTAATAAACCTATGTGGGAATATCGTTCGCATACCTATGAACGCTAATGGAACCTCGACAGAAGAATATTTTGAGATTATTAAATTTGTTGAAGATAGTTCCCCACTTACCATGTTACTAGGAAAACCTTGGATTGATAGAGATCAAGGTAGATGAAAGGAAGAAGAAGAAGTTTTGGAACAGAAGAAACAAGAGTTAAAAGACTTCATGACCAGAATGATCACACACTTGATTGAAGAACGAGAGAACATATCGGAAATATTTAACACTAACAACCCAGATGTCGAAGCTGCAAGAACATTAGAAGACCCACAAAAGACTGAAGAACTTACCCCAGACAAAGACAAAGTATTATCCAGGAACCCTACGAAAGAATCTCAACAGCGCGAAGTAACTATGTTAAAAGAAGATAAGAATTAGAATGGAAAAAGAACTACCGAGACGAAGCTCACTGGAAAAAAGGCTAGAAAGTTAAGTCAGAAGAGAGCTAAGATCGAAAAGTTGCAGAAGGTCCTAGAGGGAACTTCGTAGACAGAAAATTTGTAGAATTAGAGCTTTGCCGGGATATCAGAACCATGACACATGGCACTTCACCATGACGAAGAAATATAGCCGTTGGGGACATTATAACCGTTCGATCGATGCTCGGAATGGGAAGAAAGGAAATTATGGTTCGCCATCAGACCATTGGACCATGCCATAACAAACTGAACAAGAGTTAAAGGAGGCTCATACCCATTGCAAGTGAACCATTGTCAAAGTTCCCTATTTATCTCACTGTGCCACGCACCGAGAACACTTTTTCCAATTGAGAATTCGAGCCCGCAGACCATGCCGATTTTATACAGTGATCATCACACTCTTTCTTTCTATCTCAGTATTGTGTCTAAGTTGTTCCCCAAAACCGCGATTGTTAACCCCGAGTGCGTACCTCAGAAGAATTGAGCACTGCAGAGAAAGATGCTAAAGAATTTTTGATCAACCTGATGACTGAAATAGTCATGTCGGAGAGAGGATTATCCATAGGTGTACAAGCATCATCCACGAGAGGGCTACTAGCCTCTCCATCAAATGCTTGAGTTGGACCATCCTGGCTAGCCGATGAAAAACAAACTAAGCACAGAGATGATCTCGCGAATGCTAAGTTGATTTCAAGGATTTTACTCGCCTATCTACCACCTCTGAGTGGCGCAATAAATTGAGAAAATGTGCCCAGAGAATTTGAGTACTCTTTGGTCACTGTGTACCTCCTGAAGGGGATACGCGCAATTCACATAGATCAGGAAAAGATTGCAATGTTGAAGTTTAGCGACTTCAACCTTGACGAAAGGAAGGTATACAACATGCTTGCACCACATAAATACCTGACTAGAACAAAGGGAAAGAATTCGAAGATAGCTTCCCAGTCATGGACTATGAACCTTGCGCAGTCCACACTGCTCAATGTCATGAATATTCCTCACTTTGGAAAGCACTAAGAAGTGAATTCATGCATCAAGATGCTTCTGTCCTATTACCATGGTGGATACTTGTGGTTAAATCATTGTATCACAGTGGATCCGACATTGATCAATCGGATCACCCGGCTTAGCATGCAAGGCCCTGACCCATAGGATTTCAATCCTGGAAAATCCATGGATCACGCTCTCGCACAAAGGATCAAGGAAACTTATGAAGATGTCAAGAAGGGAACATGAGGCTACAAGGTAGCTTATATCTAGAGTGGCGTAGTGCACCTTTCCTGTCAGCTGATCGCAGGAAAGTCAGTCCACAAGAACCGACCCACCCAAGTGAATGGCTTTGTAGTCGACCTCGCATGAAAGTGCGCAGAGGGCATACAAATGAATTGGGCGAAGTACCTTGTGAACTAGTTGGAACTGGACTATAGGGAAGCACAAGATTAGGGATATGGGTTCCATTTCAACTAGCTTCTAATCCTGATCGCTTTCATCGCATGGGAGATGCCGAAAGGTGCAACCTTCCTGGACATTGAGCCCTTTGAACCTCTGGACGTGAAGTTCAGTACACTGTGGTATTTCAGTGACATGAACAAGTAATGGAAGTCAAATGTCGTATTCCATACATATTACAACCAACTAAAGACAACCATCTAGTCCGGGCCTCGCATCACGTCGAATACTCTCCATAGGTTTCGACATTTAATGAAATTCAATGTGGACTGCCATTTAATTTATATTACAGCACACGCTGACACGCACAAGAAGCAACTTCAGTATTACTACAAGATGACAGATGATGACTTTGAAGAGATTACTAAAGACTGTTCGGTGGACATCCTCATCCCAACAAATCCTATGGAGATGTCTGATATTGATATTCCAGAAGCAGTGCATGATACACTTGGACCTAGCAAGACAAAGAAAAATGAAGAAGCCCAAGACGTAAGTAGTACCTCAGTGAAGACTGCTTCCATCTCACCTGCGCAAGGAGGAGATGGCAGAGGGATAGATAACGCAGAAGTTGAATAGAATAAAGGCAAGGTTACACAGCCTAGAGACGAGGAGGATCCCTCTAAGAAAAGGAAGGTTTCCCCCCCGAATCCTTCTTCTCAAAAGAAATCGAAAGCCTTTATGACCAAAATGCAGACTACCCTCACCTCAGATGACTTTGATTTCATCGTAGCAACCCTGAATGATGCTTCGATGGAGATAGCGGAGAAGAAAGAGGCTAAGTAGGAGAAGATATACAATCTAATTAAGGTTGAACTTTAAGGGGTGCAATAGGCACTACAGTCTAGCCACCTAGTTTCCACTGCGCATCTGCCATTGGAAACAACAGAACTGGGAGATGAGTTAGCTCAACTCCACCGAATTGCTGATACATTCGAAGCTCACCTTCAAAGAGCACAAGAAGAAACAACACAAGCCATCCAGGCTCTAGGACAAGTACAGAGATACCTTTTAGAGCAACGCAGTACTACAGAACAGGAAAATCTTGCTCTCCAAGCGAAGTGGGATGAAGAAAGAGAACAACTGCAACAAAGCAAGGAACAATTTCTTGCGGAGCAACTCAAAGTAAAGGAAAGGGTCAACAAAGCACTTTTCTCTGTGATAGTCGTCGGAGTAAAGGCCTAAGAGAGAGTTCCACAGCAGGTGGCACAACTTGAAGAAGTAATTCAACAACTACAACAACGCATAGCATATTTTGAGCTACTTGCAGTGCCCGAGACCCCGCAAGATGTAAGATATCAAAGGGAAGAAACTTCCCGGAGTGCAGTTGACAGACTAAAAGATCTTTCCTTGGAGTGAAATCAGTTGATTAATCACAGTGCCCAAACGTATGAGAAGCTTGCTGAGAAACTAGAGTTACAGGCACTGGAGTCACAGATCCAGGAAGCGAAGAAGCATGCAAACACACAACAAGCACAACTGAAGGCCCTGTCAACTGTAGATAGAATGAAGAGATCTCAAGAGAAATGCACTGCCCAGCAACAGATCCATACGATCCATAGAAAAGTTATGGAAATAACTCAACGGCTCCAACCTGTGCAAGATAAGGCCTATCAGTTGTTCACATAGGTTGAAAGTCGAGGAGCAGAGCTAGAATAGGTTGTCACCACAACAGGACAATGCCTAGAAGTGCCAGTGAAGGACGTAGTGATCCAGGAGTTCACCGAGAAAGAGGCCATAGAAAAGAAGCAGGTTGAAGCATATCGATCCAAACTCGAGGCGTTCGAGGTGGAACAGATCAGACCAGAGTGACTTGGGATGAGTCATAGGTGAGTGTTGGGGGCTTATCAGCCCTTGACCATGTTTTCAGATATTCTTGGTCATGTTGACCTATTTTGGGACTTCGACAAGATGTCGAAGGAGGAGCGCAATACGAAGCGGAGATCACGGGATCTCAGCCCCTTTTTGGGTCCTTTTTGGGATGTGGGAATATGTAACAAGAACGGGACATCGACCCATGGGTTTACCCATGTTTAGGCTTATTTTGTATATATAAATAGATGCTTAGGATATATAGAAGAAGTGGGAGGGTGCATCTATGTGATGTGAATGTATGCTAAGTGAAAGTAGAGTCCATAAGTTCTTTGTGCATGACTGTAAGAGACTTGCAGAGCTAAGAGAAGTTCCTTGTAGCAGATTGTGGAAGGCTTAGTGTTGTAACGCAAGGAAGAAGGATCTAGCGAGATGTGCAAATCTTTTGTCCTGTGAAGAGTAAGGGTTTTGAGGCTCCATGCTTTTAACCGATTGACTGAAGACAATAAAGAAAAAGAGTTGGTGGACGTAGCCCCAGGGTGGGGGTGAACCACGTAAATAGTGTGTTATGCTATTTTGTGCCTTATCTTGATGTATTCAGATTTTATTTTCTAAGTGCTTTGATGTATTTAGATAGATATACTTATTCTTTTTTCTTACTATATGTGGGAATGTTAGATCTGATCTATATGGCCATTCTTAGTGCTTAATTTTCTCGATCTGATCTATGTACCTATGCTAAGTGCTTAAATACATTAGATTAGTGTGAATGTTGCGAAGCTCTGTTTTATCAGTGAAGTGGGTATTGATTACATATTGAGGAACTGATGGTTCTAAGTGATTTATTAAGTAGTACAATCACAAATCTGTGTCCCAACTAAGGTTGCAGACACCTAAGTCTTGAAACCACCCTTGTCTCTACCTTGGGTGAGACTTCATCTGCTCCGCAGGTGTTGCCAAAAGGGCCAGTAGTTAGGGATTTGTTGGTGTGTTGTTGTAGCATTGAACCCCGAGTCTGCTCCTGTGCCAACAATGCCCATGCTCTTGCTTCAGGTTCTAGTTGTTACATTAACTCTGTAGATCACTTTTTTTCCTTGTACAAGATTTTGGGTGAAGAAGATACAAATATTCTTTGTGATCTATATCAGTTTGAAATGGTGATGAAAGGACACATTGAATGGGATCCAAACTCATATGTTGGTGATGTACACATCAAGGCTTTTACATCCTTTCTACATAATCAAATTCAATGGAACAAAGGCATGTCTTTTGTTGATAGAATTGAGAAGACAGAAGGATTAAAATTAAGAGGTGAGCCTAATTGTACCAAGTTGTTTGAAGAAAGAATAGAAATCATGAAAAGTATAACATTTGTTTCTACTTTAGAAGAAAATCAGAAGGAAACCCTCTCCTTTTGTGAAAACTAGATTGCCTTAAACATGCTTGAGACAATATTTTGTATACAAAAAAGGTTGCAATACCTTTCATTTGAACAAGAGATAAGGGAACCCTTGTGCTTATCTCTTTTTCACTCAACATTAGACAGAGTACCCAGATATACGAAATGATTGAAATCATTGGGGACCCAATGGATTGAATTGAGGTTCCATTTCCCTATCCTTTGTGAAACCTTAGAGCCTGGGAAAGAGGAAGAATTTTGGAAAGAATTCATGAGTCAAAAGGGCTATAGGTTGCCATAGGAATCAGGCCGAACAAGAATTTATTGGATTCAATGGTATTTGGAAAATGTTCCCCATGGGGAACCAGGCCCTGAATCTTCAGAGTAATCTGTTGCATTAGGACATGAAACCACTACAATTGGGGGGTGATGTTGAGACTCCATTTTGTTATTTCCTATTCATATTTATAATCATTTTTGACTATTTTTTTCCATTATAGTCCATGAGGAAAACATTCTTTTTGGGGAAAACATGTAACTTTGTATAGGTAAAGTCTTGATTATTACTTTTGAATATCACATGAATTAAGTGATAGAATATATTGTGTGCTTACTTCTGTACAAGTTTATTTGTAGAAATGGCCAAAAGGGCGTGATTTGGAGGTAGATGCAAATGCACTAATCTGAAATTGTCAAACACAGTGTGATTTGGAAGCAACTACAAATGTTGTAGATCCAGTATATATCAAAAGAGGATCATGTTTTGACTAACAAAATGGGCCAGAACAACAGATTCGATGTGAACGAGAATGAAAATGAGGGATTTGTATCTACATATGATATGAATCGATCTGTTACAGAGCTTGAGTCGTGATTTGGGGAAGATAGTTTGATGTAAGTGCTATCATTTAGCACAATGCTAGATTTTGTTACCAAATTATAGTTAGAAACTAGAACTAGAACATTGAATCATTTTTATCGATTCCAAATACTTTTCCTATTTTTTTGTATAAAACTTTCCTCACTTTGAAGGGTGTGGTTAACCATTTTATGAAGAATATTATTGCTCTTATATGTTTTTTTCCATAATTTAATTAAATAATATTTCAGGTTTTCTCTTTCAGTTATGGTGTATATCCTGTTGTGTTGATTAAATCATTTCTTCTGTAAATTGTTACCGGTTTCTGGTGGAAGCATGTAGGGCCCCCTCCTGAAACCAGATACTATAGTTATTTTCCATAGTTAGTTTAGCATAATTCTTAGTTAGTTGATTCTTTCAGATATAGTGTAGAGTGTTTATGTATGTGTGATTTGATCTTTTCATTATGACGTGGTTTTGAATGAGTTCATGGTTAATGTAAATCTGAATATTATATTCTTCCCGTTATTGGAAAAATTAGTTTTGTTTCATTGACCATGTTCTCTATCTAATTAATATTTGTGTATGAATAAATAACAAAGATTTCATAATTGGTCTAACATCATTGTCTTAAGTTCATCCTTGTGAGGAAAAACTAGGATTATATTTGAGATCAAGTGTGGTATTTCTATTTTTTATGCTTGTTATTTATCTGCAGTTAGATTGAGATTTGAGTTTTGCATATACTTTTCATTATAGTCTATAATTTTGTACGATCCCTGATTTGACATTAATGTGGTAAATTAGCTTCCTTTAAAATACATCTAAAAAACCCCCAACATATGTGAAGGTGGAGGGTGAGAAAAAACAGGACAGTGGCATATATTAATTTTTGTTTCTATGGATAGATAATAAAGGAAGGATTGATCTAAAGTGTTGTTCTCAAACAAAGATGATACATGTTGAAAAATTGCTAGCAAACCATAATTAAATTTAAAAATTGGTACCTTCTCAAAATATGTGATTTGGAGTTGGATCTAGAACTTTGTATCATGATTTGACCAAAATTTGTACCATGGTTTCACTACCTCCACACTTCCAAATAGTCATATGTCCATTTCATTGAATCCATCATTGTCCTGTGATTATTTCTCTATATCCCATTCACTCTTTCCATCATTGAGAGTGAATGGGTGACAAAAACATAATGATAAGACAATGATTAATTGAATGAAAGGGACATATGACCTTTTAGAGTTGTGGATGTAGTGAAATCAAGATACAACTTTTGGGAGGGTAGGAATTAATTGGAGACACAAAGTAAAATGGTTATGCATATTTTTCATGGAATGGATTATGACCCAATAATGAGACTAGCCTACCACCCCATCCTTCCTTAGCATGTGTATATAGTAATTAACTATTGGACATGGTGTTATGGTGTTGGAATTGATGTAAAAAAGGGTCAATATGGTCATCATTATCAATGGATAATATGAAACTCTCATAACAATGTAGCTGGACATCCCTTATCGACCCCTGCAAATGATGATGCCAATCACACTTCCTAGACCTATTTTGGATACAATAGAACTAATTCCCCCTACGCACACGCATGGAGGATTTATATTTATAATGCTTTGGTAGAGGCTCATTGGAAAATGGAGAGGGAAGGTCAATCCCATGTGACATGTGATTCATTGCCTTGTTATCAAAGAAACTTAAACCATACACAAGCTATGGAGGGTTGAGAATTAAGGAACATCCACAAGGAAATGATGTTAATGAAAAGGGAAAAGGAAATGGTGGCATCTATGGGATATTAATTTGGATGGGTAACCATATTAGGTGAGAATGAGGAAGAGGATATAATCAAAAACAAATTTCACCTTCACATGGAACTTATACTAGTAGATCATTTCCTACCACTCCATTTGGAGTTCATAAGAAATAAGGTCCCTCTATAAATTTCCATTACCAAACCTCCTATGATGACTATCAGCTCATTGTAACAACCCATGACAAGTGTAGTGTATAGCCAAATAGTCACAATGCATGGAACTAGTTCTAGATTTTAGTTTGGTGTTTAGATCAAACAAAAAGATTCTACAATGGAGTATTCAAGATAAGGGAGTGGAAGAGTGGAATAATTCAGTATATGGCCAAAATTAATTATTATGGTGGAAGAATTTGAAGATGGAGATGAGCTCTGATTGCAACTTGTCATTGTCTTATGGAAGATAGATCTAAGTGAGTGGGAAGAACCAAAATCACAAAATAAAGCATCATGTCAATCATACAAATCAATTGAAATTAGAAATGAAATAAAAAATCAAATACATGGATATTCGATGGTTTTCCATGTATGATATTTGTTTGACATTTCTCCAATATAACTCCTCCAGTAGTTGTTCTGATAATTTAACCAAGACTTAAAGAATCAACAAAATAATAAAATAAATTAACCAACATTTTTATGGCTGAATAATAATTAAAAGTACTTGAGTTCATGAATACATGAATCAAATCCTCTTGTTTTCGATAATAATTTATTGGAGTAGCCTAATATTGGAGAAAACCTCCCTCGATTTGACGGAACAACAATGAAGTCAACATTGACTTTGTTGTTGCTATGTTGGATCGAGGGAGGTTTTCTCCAAGATGATCCAAATATTAATTTATTCTATACTGAACATGCCAATCATGTGAATATGGAAGCTCTTATGTCCACTCCCCCCCCCCTCCCTCCCCCCAACATCACTCTCAATTCCCTAGTACACAAACTATATACTAGAAAATAGTTGAAAGAAAGACATTAAGATTCATACATAGACGCAAGAAAACAAAAAATTCATAAGAAACGTATGTGGTTTTGTACATAAAGAAACATATAACAATCATCCATTAACATATTACATTCATTCATTCAGTTATTTAGACACAAAATACTTCATCTCGGTAAATTGTATCATCAAAAATATGTTTTCACAATATGGTACATGATGTTTCTAAGTACAAGCATTTCTTTTTCGATTTCTTTATGTTTGAAATGAATTCATAAAGTAGTTCGTTAGTTCCTTCTTCCCATTCAGTTTTTATAGCCTTTGCATGTCTTATTGAAAACCTGGTCATGTACTCACGACATCGAGGATGTTGCAAGGGGGGCACAATTCATCAACTGAAATAATAAAGAAATGTTAAATTGATATTTTTTGTTATTATTATTACAAGTATTTCATTAATAAAAAGATCATTAGAGTGTTATTTACTTGCTTGAGTAGCAGAGGAAATAAGAGTAGTTTCATATGCAACCATATGATTCTCTTCCTCTCTAGACTCATTCTCTAGATTCTCTGGAGTTGAAACATGTAAGGTTTTAATTAATACACCATTTGAAATTAAATATTTTTAATTGTAATCCATACTACATTTTTTATAGCACATGAAATAACTCTAATTCAGAGTTGCACACCACCTTCATTGGGTGGCACTCTACCATCACTAGGCTATGTTCCACTAGTGGGGACACTTGTTTCTTCATTGGTTTACTGCTTAAAAAAAACAAACAAATTACTTTATGTCCGAAAGTAGAATGTACAAGTAATTAAATATAAAAAATGTTCGTTGATTTTATTTACCCGTGTGTTGGTTTGAGTGTTGGAAGTTTGTGTTTCCCCCAATATTTTTCCACATTCAACCACGGCTTGAAAGTCATGCTTGAAAGAAATCTTAAGGTCTTCCTATGTTGGAGTTTCTTTGAAATCCAATCCCTGCATATTTTCCTACGAACATGAATTTTGATTCTTCTGTGAAATTAAAATAAAATTGTTAAAAATATATTATTTGGATGCAATTGATTTTTTTATACTTATAATTCATATGACCAGTTTCGAGTAACCACTCGGGACAAGTTTGTGCTACCCATGTTTTTCTATTCTGGTCTTGGTGGATTTGGATGTGTCTGGGAGCTTGTATTGAAATGTTTCGAATACATAATTAGATGTCACAATAATGATAAAGAATCATAATTACATTGTTAGAAGTGTCACATACCTTCATGAGTCGGGTGGTGTCTTTCCTTCTTTTCATAAAATATTCTCCTTTTCATCTTCCTTCCTTCCACTTCCTCTCAAGAATAATTAGAGGATACTCATACTTAGTTTCTTTTTCACATGAACCCTATATTGGTCCCACAAATATTTTAAATATGCACCTGCTTTTGAGGAGACTCAAGATTTGCTGAAGGATCCCTCACCGAACAAGTCAACCAACTTGTTAATGAGTTCATATTTTAACTTGGAACTTTGGGAATTCCACCTTGTATGTATGGTGGGACCAAATATATCCAATTTAAAGTAATTCATGCACTTATAAAATGTGTCATTTCCTACAAAAACATATTATCATTAGTTTAAAATAATCACACATTATATGAAAATTTCAATTAGATTGTACATAATAAATAAAACACATATTAAATACCTGGAAGGTTTTCTATTTTCATAGGTATGATATCATAATTTACCAAAAAGGTAACCATTAATTTTCTTGTTCTAGTGACATGGGAAGATCCAAGAAATCATGCTTCATAATGTGAAAATCCATGCTCATCCACATCATCCCGTGCACATTCTAGCATGTACTCATCAAGGTCGGGTGTAGCACCAACATTGAACCTGAAGGGTGTGCCAATTTGAGTGACTGACATGATGGTATGATGTTGTGTTGGTGTATAAATGGCACTAGCAACAACATGGGCCTTCCTAGGCACATCCTCGAGATCAAAATCCTGCAAAAGCTCCTGTAAAAATAAAGAGTTTTTTTTATAAAGGACTTGTAAGAGTATAAAAATTAAAATCCAAAATAAATAAATGGGATAAATAAATATATTTATTACCCCATATCATTAAATTTTGTCCATAAAGGCCTTAATTCTTTCCTTATCTCCTGTGTCCACAGTTGAATTTGAATCAAGGAAGCAAGTTCAATGTTTGATTTTCTCACAATCTTTGTTATTGTTTGGATTGGTTTCGTGGAGGAATAAATTTGTTCATAAGTAAAATATTACTCTATATAATATATGGACTACTCTAAGGCTATTTCCTTCCCCTTGTCACCCTAGGACAATGGTGTTTCCAACAAAGCAATGTCAATATAAGAATTACAAAAAATTGAAGAAAATCGAATCTATGCAAATTGATTTACTTATAAAAAATGTAACATCAAAATATTTAAAACTTTGAGGAGTAATCCTAATGTGGTATAAAAACAAGGATTGATATCATCATTAAATGTACTACCATATGAGTTTTTGGTTCTAGTTTAGAGGATCATATTCAATACAATGTATGTTTCTTGTCTTGTCTTGGAAAATCTTGATGAGAAAGATGTTGAAACTCGTCTTAGTGTTGTTTATGGACTAGCAATATTTTGTGAAACATTGACTGGTGTAGCTATATTATAGTAAATGACAATCATAAAATATAATATTCATTGTTTACAGGTTGGGTAAAATAGTATACATACTTCCCTTGTAATATAAATGTTTATATCTACTCTATTCAAATTGTAATAACTCAACAACTCTTCTCCTGCAACTATTGATTTTAATGCACATACGAATAGAAAATTTCCTTCATTCCCTTCAAATATGCAATTGGGTTGCTTATTTGTGGTTGCAGGTAATGTACTGTTTATTCCCCACTACTTTTGACCATTCGTCAATATAAATAGATGCTCCTTTATTTTGATCATTGTCTTTTAGCTGTATATAATTTTCATCCACGCCATATCTTTGCATACTTTTTGTATATTGGACTAGTCATATCCAATATTTTTATATGTAACAGGGTCCCACATTCTCCATCAATTTAGTTATTCCTCCATAACAAACCTTTATGCCATCAATGGAAAATATTCCCAAACCATATAATGACGATGGAACAATGTGGTATATCCTTTTGTTGACAAAAAAATACATGTTTATTTGGTACCCATTGTTTCAATAGATGGTTGTACCTCAAGGGAACCTCAATGTCATCTATTCTCTCATCATCATAATAACATGACCCCCCTTTAGCAAGAAACAATTCCATGAATCTATGGAATTTTCTTCTGATCTTCTCACCACTAGTTTATCTCTGCTTGTTAGGCCTACTAGATGTCTCACTTTCCTCTATTCTACTTGAACTTCCCTCACTCGACAAAGATAGATCTGACAAATACCTGTTTGGTTGTATGTCATATAACTGTCCATCAAATGAGAGAGACAATTATTGAGTGTTATAATGGTTGTGATGAAGCATATTTATCAAGCCAAGTATGTCACATTTGCTAGATTGTGAAAATTCCATTAGATATAGCACACATCAACCTGTATGAACTTCAGGAGAGCCCATCCAAAAAACTTACAATTTTTCTCAATATCATGTAAATTCATCCATATATATTTAATAGGATTTTATCTTTCAAGCCTATAAAACCACACATTTGGAGTCATACCATCATCAATGTGTCATACTAGATAAGATAAGAACAAGAAAAATATAATAAGTCACATTGTTTGATGAGATCCATGCCCCCAATAGTTGTAGTTGAGACCCACTCTATGAAAAATATTGTCCAACCCCATGGCAAATACCACCAAAGGAGGGACAAAGGTATAAGAAATATTTGTAGTGTGGATTCCATTACATGAGATCCTAGGAATGTTTTAATTGCCTCCATCCTACCCTCTCGTGACTTAGATTACATTTCCCCCATTTTGTGGAAAATGATCTAGTGGGTATCCTTATTATCCCAACTGTCTGTCCATTAGAGATGCCATTAAAATTCTAGCACCATATCAATATAACTTTGTGGTGGTAGTCTACTTTCATTCTTCTATTCTATAAGTCACGATTTGGGTATTACTTTTCCCTCCCGCTTATTTTTGCATTGTCCTTAGTGAATATAAAAAAGAAGAAGACTTGGTTGCTTCCAAGTTTTCATCTCAACATTTTTTAAGCTTCTGAAAAAACAAGATTTCATGTTAGACATCTTCTTTGAACTTCTTGGTTTATAGCATTTCTTTATCTCTATAACCAATATACAGATCCAAGATGCAACTCCCATGCCAGACGCTCAGCTACAACATATCACAAATTCAACTACTTCAAGGAATTATCATACTTCACAATCATATCTCATTACTCTTTCTTTCCTTTAAGAAGTATTATCTTTTATACATTCCATTGTACATATGAGCTACAAATCCTAGCTTCTACATCTGGTTGTGGATCCCTAGTATTCTACATTATTCATCTCTTCAACATTCTACAAGGATATTTTGGCTTTAGAATTCATCATTCTAGCATTATATAACTCAAAATTGGGGTATTACTTTCCCTTCACCCTTATTTTGGCATTGTCCTCGGTGCATATATAAAAGAAGAAGACTTTCCTTCTTTCAAGTTTCCATCTCAAGATTTTTTAAGCTACTGAAAAAACAAGATTTCACATTAGACATCTTCTTTCATATTCTTGGTTTATAGGATTGATTTATCTATATAGCCAAGCTACAAATCCCATTCCAAAATATTAGCTACAACATATCAAAAATTCACCTACTTCAATACATTATCATACTTCACAAGTACATCTCACTACTCTTTCTTTCTTTTCAAAATTATTCTATTTTATATATTCCACTATACATATGAGCTGCAGATCACAATTGTAGATCCTAGTTGCTACTTATGGTTGCAGATCCATGATCTTCTAGAAAGGGTTGAGGTTGCACACCATCTAGATGGCCAAATTCCATTGTCATGACTTCTTAATCAAATTATGTTCTGAATCTAATCCAAAGGGATAAACAACCCTAGAATTGATGTAGGCTATTTGATACCTTTCTATTGGTATCTAATATGTTATGTTTTTAACTCTTGGTTGTTGAGAGAGAACCTTTGCAAGTTCAAGACTAGTTTTAGAGTAGTATATTGGTGGCAGAGGTTCAAGTTTTAATGCATATACAAATGCATTCATAACTCTTCTATCATTAATTTAATGGACATATCAATTGAAATGAAGGAAACAAGAAAAAAAATTCAACCACATTTTTGAACTAGGTCATGAATTGAAATGAAGGAAACAAGATTCAAGGTTTTTTTATTTTCTATAATTTAATCCCTTCCTCGATCACAAGTTAAAACAAAAATTGGTCATGGAAAGAGAAATAAGGAAATACGAATAAAACAGAGCAAGAAAATGAAAAATTTATCGATTTGGATGCCATGTTTTGTCTAGGTGGGCTCCTGATCTATCACTATCAGTTGGACACATTTTCATTGATGTGTTTTCATTGGTGTCAACAGTCGAATATCATTGTGATGTGATGATGAGTTTTTATGATGAATTGTCATTGATGGAAAACAAGGTGCAGAAGAATGTTATTAAAATTTTAGAAGAAATAAGCATTGAATAGATCAGAAGGAATAACATTAATAAAAGATCAGAAGAGATGATGCACATGAGTCATTCGATAAGGAATCAAAATATATCATGACCGTCGAAGTATGAATTCAATAGAATGATACAACATTCGTCAGATCTAGGAACTGCAGAGAAGGATCGTCAGATCAACACCCGATTAAGTCCCGACCATCAGATCATCACAAATAAGATCTACGGTGGAGAGAAATTGTGGAGATTGAAGGAAAAACTAACATCCATGCATGTTTAACCTATGCAATCCTCTTAGACCGTCAATCTTTATATTCAAAAGGATCAATGGTTGGCATCAATTCCCCTACCAACGAGCAGTTTCCATTGTGGAACTTGATGACGGTTTTAAACATCGTGCTAGTTGGGACTCCACAATCATCCCTAATCGTTGATCTACTCCAGGATGAATCATGACCCTTAGATCAAGTGCAGTGGAAGGATAGTGTAAGGGGTACTAAGCAACCAATAGAAAGCAGTCATCGTAGTATCATGACTTCTTCGGTAAGTAACCACTTAGGAGGGATTGAAATACCTCAGAGTTCTAGTAACCCACAGTCCTGGAGAGATGAAGCTCCGAAGTAATATCTGATCATCCATCAAGAAGGAATATTCACGGTCGATATCCTAAAAAGAGAACAATGAGAAGACCATTAAAAAAATTCATTTTTGAGGTTGTGCGGACCTTCCACTCAACTGCAGATCAAAAATCGAACGCCCGATCTACTTCGACAAAATGCACTCCAGAGGGATTGAACCTCTCAGAGTTCGAGTAACCCGAAGCCATGGAGTCACGAATGGCCGAAATGAATATGGACCATTGATATAAGAACTTATCATAGTCGTTGGATAAATGATTCATATGAAACTATGAATTTCAACACACCAATATATCCACATCATAAAGACCATGTCAGCAAGGACACGTGGCACAATCAGTTGCTGACAAGTTTCTAGGTTTATATGGCACTATAGGTTATGTAAATCATGAATCTAGGTGACATGTGGAAGCCACTCAACCAGTGCCACATCAGAAGTGACTTCAACAAGTTACTTCACTTCAGGAGTATGTTCTTCGGGAGAACCAACGTCTACCACCAACAACTTCCCGAAGTGCCGAAGCTCGAAGTCACGAACTAATGTCAGTCGTTGATCTAAGATCCTCTAAATTGTCACATGACCATTGGATCAAAACATAGTGGAAATATATGTAAGCACTCCCATGTTGACCACTTCGGCGCTGACAAACTCTGAAGTAAATTGAAGCAACAATTACATGGATGTCCGAAGCCCCAGATTCCCAAAGTAAATAGTGGTTGTCCATCTCAACCTTGTATTAAGTCATAGACACTGGATTAAGCATTAAAAGGATAAGTAAGGATTGGACCTAGACCGTTGATTTGGTTCTAGGAATCACACCAACCATCAGATCAACCCTTGTGAGAGGTAACCACTTCGAGGAGATGAAACTACAAAAGATTGGATGAGAGAGAAAATACCCAAAGGTCAAAGTCCAAAGGACTAGGTTCCAACACCCGGTCATGGGTTATGAATAGATAAATATGTGAAGTGTTGGGAACATCACTTAAATTAATAAGCATGCGGCTTCACTCATATGGTCACATGTAAATGGTTTGAAGGAAGAACCTCTGCAGAATTCAATTTCTACAATATTTGCAGAGACATGGAATCGAGTTAAAAACGAAATTGATCCATATATGTGATCTATTTATGAAAATCACTCTCACTAAATTAAAAACCTTCACGATAATGTTTGAATAATAATAGAGATTATTGTTAATTTAAAATGGAGCGGTGTGATGGCCCAAACCAAGGGACACAATGCTTCATAGCTCACACCAACTGGAATATTATATAAATGAGAGAGAATGTTGAGAAGAAAGTGTCTCTATAGTCCATATCAGAAGATCAAAACAAAAGCAGAGTCCAAGAAGAAGAATTGATGATTCTTATGAAGTGAGGGTGGAAGGGAGGAGCATGGAAGGATTCATATCCTTTACTAAGTAAGTGTAATTTAAGGTATTTGGTTCTTCATGGGTTGGTTCCCTAAATAAAAGGGAGTTGGTTCTTTTTAGGGTTGGTGCCCTAAGGATAAGGGAGTTGGTGATTCCTAGGGTTGGTGCCTTAAAAAACAAGGGAGTTGGTGCTTCCTAGGGTTGATTCCATGAAGAAGGGGATTTGTGTCTCCTAGAGTTGGTGCTCTAAAAAGGATTGGTTTCCTTCATTGTTCTTCATAAAATCCTTGTAATTCATATTAATTATATTTATATAATTGATTTTACAAACAAGTCCATTGTTTATCTATTGTGGTAATTAACAAAATATAAAAGTAACTGCTAATTGTTGAAAAAGGGTAATATTTATTTACCCCCCCCACTTAGTATTCCAAAAATTGGTATCAGAGCGGGTGCCTTCAACATAATCTAACAAATATAAGGTAGATCCTGAAGATGGATCAACAAGAGGGTGTTAGGACCATACAATGTACCTTTTTTCTCACACTTTTTGCTACCTTTACACCCTTGTTCACTCACATTTAAACTCGCATTATCACCTTACCCTATCTTTCTAAAGGTATACAACGTCTCTTCTCTTTACGATATGTTTAATCTGTTTTGCATATAATTTTACATTACTCTCGTACTTAACCATTGATCAGAAATGTATAAGTGCTGAAAAAGTTCGAACTGCAGATTAGCATTGAGGCCTGTTGCTGAAATAGTTAAAGCACGCAAACCCTGTGGCTGAAACAACAACTCACACTAAAGAAGTTGTTACACAGTCCGTGGTCAACGATGATGAAACAACAACTCACACAGAAGAAGCTGTTACACAGTCCATGATCAACGATGTTGAAACAACAACTCACATAGAAGAAGTTGTTACACAGTTCGTGGTCAACGATGATGAAACAACAACTCCCCAGAAGAAGCTGTTACACCCTCCGAGGTCTATGATGCTGAAACAACAACACAAAATTGTTACATTGACCACAACAACCGCACCTTGAGCTAGCATTTGTTGCTGTCTGAGACCAAGTTACTGAAACAATCAACGCAAATCCCGTGGCTGAAACAACCCACGATTTGCGATGCTGAAACAACATACAACAGCAGTAACAATAAGACAAATAAATAAGATGTTACTCCAGCCGCAACAACAACACCTCACTTAGCACTTGTAATAGCATTCTGTTACGTGAGACTAGGATATCCTATTCTAGTATAGAAATTGGATCCGACTAAGAATAGGATTCAGATGTGAAAATGTAATGTGATGATCAAATTGTATCGAGGGGATTCTCCTCTTTAAATAAGAGGAAATCATCATTAGAAAGGATCTTCTGTTCTAGATAAGAAAGGATTTTATGGAGAGGGACGTGTTTCACTTTAGATTGTAATGTACACAGTTGACAGATGACTAAAAGATTGTTCTGAGCATTTTACTCTAGCTCCTTTCGTTTCAGGGGAATCTTGTGAGAAGGGAGGGCCCACCTTCTTCACAAGATTCACCCGTTAGCTTTGTAGTGTGTTAGTGTTATTTTTGTTCATGCCTTGATTAAATTCTATTTTGCTGAAACACTACTTTACTGAACTCTGTTTTGCTGAAACACTACTTTATTGAACTCTATCTTGCTGAAACTCTGCTTTATCGATTGTTACATTGTTTTCATGTGATTCATGCTTGGGTAACTATTAATCATTCTAGTTAGCAATCATGCTTGGTGAATTTATGAAAGCTTGATAATCAGGGACAGGTGTTGAAGGTTCCTGCTCCGGGAATAGGGTCCTGTTCTCTGTTAGAGATAGTTAGCCTTCAGTGTATGCCAATTATTTTAACGAGTTCATGAAAGTGTGCTAATGAGAGACATGTGCTGAAGGTTCTTGCTCCGGGAATAGGGTCCTGTTCTCTGTTAGAGATAGTTAGCCTTCAGTGTATGCCAATTATTTTAACGAGTTCATGAAAGTGTGCTAATCAAAAACAGGTGTTGAAGATTCCTGCTTTAGGAATAGGGTCATGTTCTCTGTTAGAGATAGTTAGCCTTCAGTGTGTGTCAATTATTTCAGTTAAGCAATGAGTTCATGAAGTATGATGATCAGAAACAGGTGCTGAAGATTCCTGCTTTGGGAATAGGGTCATGTTCTCTGGTTACATAATAGTTGTTCTTTCTTGTTGCATCATCTTGTTGTTATTTTAATGTAATCCAGGATTCTTCAATTAATCATTTCTTTAAACTTTGAGCTCTGCAATAGGTAGGTTGCTTTCCTGTAATTCAAGTTAGAACTTCAGTTTGTTCAAGGCAAAGTGTGATTAATATGTTTTTACTACAACTCTAGGTTGCTTTTGAGATTCAACATATATAGTGCATGATTACCTTTGAAATAACAGACTTCCTTGGGTTGACAATTTATGTAGCACTTGATTGTTTAGTTAAATAAGCAATTATAGTGACCAACATTTTGGCGCCGTTGCCGGGGAAGGTAATTGTAGATTTCAAAAGCACTTATGATTTTTCAGATACAAAGATTGCATGAGAGGAGACGGAGACCCCAAAGACATTGACCCTACAGGTGGCAGGGGTAGAGGAAGAGGAGGAAGAAAGACTGATATTGACGAGATTATATCAAAGTCTAAATCTGTTGCTCAACGACCAAACCCTCGAAAAAAAAAATCCCAGCCTTCATTTCAAGACAACTTTGAAACGGGGAAAGAAGTTTGGAGTCCTGATACAGTCAAGAAACCAACAGGAAACATTGAGGACAGAGAAAGCGCAGCAGGGGAGCAGATAGAAGAAAACATGGATGAGTACAATGAAGAATTGCATCATGAAGAACATGCAGGTCCTGAAGGAGAGGTAAATGATGAAAACTCTTTCTCCACATTAGGATTTCCTATTGGTGATCTTCCTAGAGGGGTAGGCTCCATGAATAACATTCCACTCTCAGCACTACCTAACTTTCATGGTTTGTCTTCAAAAGATCCTGATGAATTCCTTTTTGAGTTTGATATATTATGCAGAAGTTATGATTACATTTCCAATGCTAAAAAATTAAAACTATTTCCAACAACATTGAAAGGAAATGCACTAAGATGGTTCATGAGTCTTGGAGGCCATGTA
>ML824559.1:0-16871 GCA_009831015.1 Picea engelmannii | reverse complement strand
AGGTGGAAAGCACAAATAAAGTAATAGAAGCCATTCTCACAAAAACAGTGAAGGAAAATAGAAAGGACTGGTCTCACAGGCTCCCTGAAGCATTATGGGCCTACAGAACTACCTGGAGAAATACTACATGATTCTCTCCCTATGAATTAGTCTATGGAAAGAGTGTTGTCTTTCATGTGGAATTCGAAATCAAAACCTTAAGGACTGCTCTATCTGTCAACCTTGATTTGACCGATGCACAGACAACCAGGTTGCAGCAGCTTAATGAATTGGATGAAAAAAGACTAGATGCCATTCATCAGACAACTATGATCCAACATCAAAGATCAAAATGGCATGACAAAAATATCAAGCATAAGCAGTTCCAAAAAGGTAATTCAGCCCTAGTGTATGACTCTCGGTTCAAAGAATTTCAAGGGAAACTACGTACAAGATGGCTTGGACCTTACAAAGTAGACACTGTTTTCCCCAATGGAACAGTAAGGCTCCTCACAATCGATGACTCTAAAACACCGTTACTTGTAAATGGTCATTGGCTCCGTCTGTACCAGTGCCCTATTTCCAAAGAAGATTTTAAGGCCACATGTGTGGCAGACTCTCATTACCTCTTTTTAGAGGGGGCTCCTACCCCTCATTGCAATTAATTCTTTTTAAGTTAATTTCTTTAGTATTAGATTAGATTTCATTTACTAATAATCCTTGTCAAGAATTACAATCGATTTTTGCAGATTCCTGATCAAAGCACAGGCCTACTAAGAAAGGACGATCCTACTTCAAGAAGAGGCAAGATTTCCCATTGTTGAAACACCATTGTTCAACAACTCTTTTCTCTTTCTTCATTACTGAAACACCACTGTTCAACAACTTTTTGATTTTCTTCATTGCTGAAACACCACTGTCAGCAACCTTTCACCATTTTCCCCATTGCTGAAACACCATTGTCAACAACTTTTCGCCATTTTCCCATTACCAAAACACCACTGTTCCGCAATCCTTCACATTTTCCCATTGCTGAAACACCACTGTCAACAATCTTTCGACTTCTCCCCATTGCCAAAACACTATAGTCCAACAATTCTTCACAGTTTCCATTGACGAAACAACACCGTTCAACAATTGTTTCGCCCTTCTTTTTGTTGTTGAAACACCAACTTTTCAGCATTCTCTGTCAAATAAGATTTTGCGCTCTCATACTACATTTTGTCCTTCCAGTCAACAAATCTGTGATAAAATTCATCTAATAAATCAAAAAGTCTCTGCCACAACCACTGCAGAACTATTATGGACAGACATTATATTTTGTTTGAAGTACGAATCAAAAGGTAAAGGCGAGGTATGTAAATTTTATGTTAACACAATTAAGCTATAGTTAATGAGAAGATTCCAACTCATCATTACCACTCATGAAAAATCATTATGAGCCACACTTAAAAGGGGGGGAGGAAATATCGAACTTTTTCACACGAATTAACCACCACCATTCCTATTTTCCATCCTTTCGTTTGTTTCACCACCATTTGCATGCCCTCACTCAAAAAAATCACTCTGCACAGAAGTTGTTACTCGACTCTTTGACGGAGTATTTTACTGAGATGTTAGCTATGGGAGGCTCTGTTATACGGTACGAACCCACCACGATAGCCCTGTTAGAACACTATCCAAAAGCTTATCAAATTTTTCTGTGGGCAGGATGGCTCGGTTATTTTCAGAGGCTCCAGGGATTTGATCAACAAAAGGTTCTCCAATTTGCTCAAAATCTATAGGAAGACCATTCCATTGTTCAAGGGGTTCAGATTTTAGTTACAGAAGAGGATATAGCACAGGTTTCGGGTCTCCCTACCAATGGCATTCGCATGTTCAGCCGCAAACATATCATTCTGAATGCCCAACAGGATTTCCTCTTGCCAGGGGAACAAATTGAACCTAAAGGTCGAGGTGTCCGACTCAGCTCATTGCCGCCTCCATGGATGGAAGTTGAAAAATTAGTCAAACACTACCTTACCTGCGAAGGCCGATACTAGGTAGTCTACCAGCACGATTTTGTCCTGTTGTCTCATTTACGGCATGATAAATTGGTGAACATTCCTTATTATTTGCTCAGTTGTCTTAAAAATATGTTGCACTACTGTAAAAAGGCTAAAGATCCCACCCTTTCACTCACCCATCACCGTCTCGTTCAACTGCTTATCCAAAAGGGTTTTTCTCAACAAAAACCTCCACTAAACAATCCACCCATAGATCCCCAAGAAGCTGCTGAAATTCCTGAAAATCTGCAGGAACAACAACCACAAAACCCCCTAGATTCTCCAAAAATACCTAACAGTCCGCATACAGATCCAATCAATCCAATTAACCCCCCTACCATACCAAGCCCGCCCCACACTTTACCAGAATCATCCACTCCTGCCCTTCATATTCTCAACGATGATTCTGAACCAGACAATTCTCCTTGTCCCATCATTGAGGAAAAACCCCCACATAAACGAAAGAAGATTCCTTTCTTTCCGTCCTTTCTTACAAAGAAAACGAACAAGGACCTAAACAAGGGTAGCCACTACTGCCACTTCCCTAGACCCCCAACCCATCCGACTAATACCCCGTACACCTCCTACATCCAAAATTCTGGAATCTTTACCTATTCCACCCACAGGCACTGAAACACAAGAACCAGACGCCCAGTATGTTGCGACATCATCCGTTTCAAACCCAGTAGCTGAAACACAAGAACCAACTACTCATTCAGTAGCTAAAACACAAGAACCAACTACCCATTTAGTAGCTGAAACATAAGAACCAACTACTCATTTAGTGGCTGAAACACAAGAACCAGCTATAGCTGTCACACAAGAACCAGCTACAGTTGAAACACAAGAACCAACTACTGATATTGTTACTGAGACACAGGAATCAGATGCCTAGGGAGCTGCAACATTACTTTCTTTACATCAAGAAGCTGAAACATCAGCTACCGATCCTATAGCTGCTCTACAAGAACCAACTAGTGAGGCTGTGACTGCTACACAAGAACCAGTCACCCCTCAACCAGAACCAACAATGGCTTCTGTCTTACAATAAAATGAGTTCCTAAAGTCTGAACTGGAAGCCTACAAGTAAGAGCTAGCTGCAGCAAAGGAAGCCTATGAGAAGGAACTTAATTTGTACACCCTAGCTCGCATAGAGACCATGTTAGAGGGAACTACAACAGAGAATTTGTGTAGAGAATATATGTGCAGTCAATGTGGGGACATCTACTATCAAGCAGGCTACAAAGTAACTCAAATTCCAATGCTAGGAGCTTCCCCTGCACCTTCGACTTTTGCAGTCAAAGAAGAACACCCTGTTGTTACACAAGAACCAGCAGGACCTTCCAAGAATAAGACTGAACCCTGGCCTACAACAAATGTCAAATATGAAACCCTTGCTTTTGTTAATAAAGCTTTACAAAGATTGCCTATTGATGAATTTTCCCCTCTCAGCCAGATCAATACCCACACCTTTGTGGAACAAGCCACTCATACCCTATCTCAGCCTATTACTTGCAACGCTGAAACACAAACTCAGCCATGGGATGAGCAGGCAATAATACAGAAATGGAAAAAAGAGTCTGCTGTTACACAGGCCAAAATCCTGCAGGAACACAGACAAATCTGGATAAATCATATCTACTCAAATTGGGAAGCTTTGGAGCAAACACGCCAGGAATCTCGTGCCTTTAAGAAACAAAATAAAGAGCTAAAAGGCAGATTGCTCCTGATATTCGACTTGGCACAAAAGCTATTGGCTGCAAGGAAACCATCCTGCAATTACTCTCTGTTCCTCATGGAATGACTTACATGGTTTCAGATCAAATCAGTCAAAGAAGGCAGACCCCATATAGTACTAAATCCAACATATTTTATTAAAACCTTTGCAGAAGCCTTTGCTATGGATGAACACCTCCTCTGTGAGGCATATTTTCATAATGAGGCCATCCCTGAGAACCGACAGCTTAACCTTAACCCTCTTGTCGGTGACATCCAGATTAGGGCACTGACGTCCTTCCTTAACAATCAAATTATATGGCAGGATGACTTCCTAGCTGCCAAGCACAATGAGGATAATCGCCTTCTCTGGATAAGGCCAAAACCACAAAATGCTACCACATTTGTTACAGAGTATTATCAGTTTTTAAAGAAATGAGGGATGACTCAACACATTCAACAATTACAGACATCAGTGTTTCAGGAGTGTCAACATTTCATTAAATCAATAGAGATTGCTTCCCTACAAGCAAATAACATGTTTTGGAAACAATCTATTGAGAAAAGACAGGAACACAATCCTTTTAGCCCCACTAATCTTGATATAGCAATCTCCCGGGTACCTAGCTACATCAAGTGTGTTCAGCAATGTGTTGAAAGCTGGATAGGGTACCAGTTCCATTTTCCTATCCTCTGGATGCCAACAGAGAAATATCAAATCCATTATAAGCTTCCCAAGAGGGCCGAAACATCAGCTTGGCAAAGGTTACAACACGTTCAAGGGTTCAGAGCTCCAATAGACATCACCTTCCACAACTATTGCTTGAGTAACTTGTATGCTCAGAGTCGGTATTCAGATTCTGATTCAGAGTGAAGTTGCCTGAGGACATGCAACATCTTAAGTTGGGGGGGATGTTAGGACCATACAATGTACCTTTTTTCTCACACTTTTTGCTACCTTTACACCCTTGTTCACTCACATTTAAACTCACATTATCACCTTACCCTATCTTTCTAAAGGTATAAAACGTCTCTTCTCTTTACTATATGTTTAATCTATTTTGAATATAATTTTACATTACTCTCGTACTTAACCATTGATCAGAAATGTAGAAGTGCTGAAACAGTTTGAACTGCAGATTAGCATTGAGGCCTATTACTGAAACAGTTAAAGCACACAAACCCTGTGGCTGAAACAACAACTCACACAGAAAAAACTGTTACGCAATCTGTGGTCAACGATGCTGAAACAACAACTCACATAGAAGAAGTTGTTACACAGTCCATGGTCAACGATGCTGAAACAACAACTCACATAGAAGAAGTTGTTACACAGTTCGTGGTCAACGATGCTGAAACAACAACTCACCAGAAGAAGATGTTACACCCTCCGAGGTCTACGATACCGAAACAACAACACAAAACTGTTACATTGACCACAATAGCCGCACCTTGAGCTAGCATTCGCTGCTGCCTGAGACCAAGTTTCTGAAACAGTCAACGCAAATCCCGTGGCTGAAACAACTCGCAATTTGCGATGATGAAACAACATACAACAACAATAACAAGAAGACAAATAAAGAAGTTGTTACTCCAGCCGCAACAACAACACCTCACTCAACACTTGTAATAGCATTATGTTACGGGAGACTAGGATATCCTATTCTAGTATAGAAATCGGATCCGACTAAGAATAGGATTTAGATGTGCAAATGTAATGTGATGATAAAATTGTATCGAGGGGATTCTCCTCTTTAAATAAGAGGAAATCATCATTAGAAAGGATCTTCTGTTCTAGCTAAGAAAGGATTTTACGGAGAGGGACATGTTTCACTTCAGATTGTAATGTACACAGTTGACAGATGAATAAAATATTGTTCTGAGCATTTTCCTCTAGTTCCTTTCGTTTCAGGGGAATCTTGTGAGAAGGGAGGGCCCACCTTCTTCACAAGATTCACCCGTTAGCTTTGTAGTGTGTTAGTGTTATTTATGTTCATGCCTTGATTAAATTCTGGTTTGCTGAAACACTACTTTACTGAACTCTGTTTTGCTGAAACACTACTTTATTGAACTCTATCTTGCTGAAACTTTGCTTTACCGATTGTTACATTGTTTTCATGTGATTCATGCTTGGGTAACTGTTAATCATTCTAGTCAGCAATCCTGCTTGGTGAATTTATGAAAGCTTGATAATCAGGGACAGGTGCTGAAGGTTCCTGCTCCAGGAATAGGGTCCTGTTCTCTGTTAGAGATAGTTAGCCTTTAGTGTATGCCAATTATTTTAACGAGTTCATGAAAGTGTGCTAATTAGAGACAGGTGCTGAAGGTTCCTGCTCCGGGAATAGGGTCCTGTTCTCTGTTAGAGATAGTTAGCCTTCAGTGTATGCCAATTATTTTAACGAGTTCATGAAAGTGTGCTAATCAGAAATAGGTGTTGAAGATTCCTGCTTCAGGAATAGGGTCCTGTTCTCTGTTAGAGATAGTTAGCCTTCAATGTGTGTCAATTATTTCAGTTAAGCAATGAGTTCATGAAGTATGATGATCAGAAACAGGTGCTAAAGATTCCTGCTTTGGGAATAGGGTCATGTTCTCTGGTTACAAAATAGTTGGTCTTTCCTGTTGCAGCATCTTGTTGTTATTTTAATGTAATCCAGGATTCTTCAATTAATCATTTCTTTAAACTTTGAGCTCTGCAATAGGTAGGTTTCTTTCCCGTAATTCAAGTTAGAACTTCAGTTTGTTCAAGGCAAAGTGTGATTAATATGTTTTTACTATAACTCTAGGTTTCTTTTGAGATTGAGCATATATAGTGCGTGATTACCTTTGAAATAACAGACTTCCCTGGGTTGACAATTTATGTAGCACTTGATTGTTTAGTTAAATAAGCAATTATAGTGACCAACAGAGGGAATGTCTAACAACAAAACACCAGTGTTCAATGGAGGTGGCTATGCTCTATGGAAAATAAGAATGTAAAACTTCTTGTTGGATGTTGGTTTTGATATCTGGCAATCGTTTTTAGATGGTTACACTACACCAACTACTCCACCCAAAGATGTTGTAGGAAATAAAATCTGCAATGACAACTCAAGAGAAGTTAATGGAATTCTAGGAGGATTGACAAATTGTATACGTGTGAAGGTTATGCATTCTAAGTCAGCTAAATAAATCCAGGACAAATTGGAGGTTGTATATGAAGGAGATAGAAAAGTTAGGGAAGCCAAACTATAGACCTATAGAACTCAGTTTGAAAATATAAAAATGAAAGAAGAAGAGAACATTGTTGAATACTTTCATAGGGTAGATGAAGTGGTTAATTCAATCAGAGTAGCAGGAGAATACATTATAGATAAACCTATTGTGAAAAATATACTAAGGTCATTACCTATGAGATATGATGCCAATATTTCTATAATTGAAGATAAGCCAGAACTTGACCATCTCACAGCTGATCAACTGCATGGTATTTTTACAGAATATGAAATGAGAATAGGGAATAAAAAACCATAAAAAAGAGAAACAATCTTTAAAGAATCTAAAACAAATATAGGGTAGGAGAAAAATACCAATGAAGAGTTATTAGATATATCTGATGAAGAAACTGCCAACTTCATAAAGAAACTCAAGAAAGGGATTGGAAAATACAAAGGACACATTCCTCTAATATGTTTCAACTGTGGAAAAATTGGAAACATTGCCAATAAATGTCCCCATCCTAAGCAGGAGGAAAGTGATGATGAAAGAACATTCAAATATCAGAAGAAAATCAAAACTGATAATAAAAATAAGTTCTACAAGAAAAAAAAAACATTCTTTACCCAAGAAGACAATAGTTCATCAGAGGAAAATGAAGAAGAGGAGACAAAGGTTCTATTTATGGGAATAAAAACCCAAGATGATAGTCATTCGAAAGATGAATAAGAAGTGAACTTCTAAAAATAATTTCTTCATGTAATTGAAGAGCTGAGAAAAACTAAAAAAGAAAAGAACAGGTTACCAAGGGAAGAGATTCTAGAGATTGAAGAAGATACTAAATCAAGAGAGAAGGAAGTTTCCAAAAAAATCAGTGTGCCTGAAAAACTGATTATTAATTTAAAAACTCAACTCCAAGAGACCTAAAAAAAAGAAGAAATATTGAATGAAGAACTTAGTGAAAAACAACAAATGTGTAAGGTATTGGAGAATGAAATAGTTCAACTAAAAGGGAAACTAGAAAAAGAACATATTAAGTCTAAATTTGAAAACAACTCAAAAATCTTGAATAAAATTCTTAGCAGTTAGATATCATCAAATGATAGGATAGGACTAGGATATGATCACTCTACAAAACAAGAAAATGAGAAAATCAGCTATGCAGATGTTCTTAAGAAACCCATAAATAGAAAACAAAACAAAACAAGAACAATACCATTTGAAATTATCCCAAATAAACATAAATTTTCACCTTATACTAATGAAAAAGATAACGAAAAGAATAGAATCATCAAAAGGAGTCCCTCCAACAGAAATCAATATATCTTCCTAGGTTGTTGCTATTCCTACAAAAAAATTGGACATAAAGAAATACATTGTAAAGCTTATAGAGAGTTCAATCCAAGTAATGTTCAAAGATATGGAAATAATAAAGATAATGCAAAAAAAAGAAACCATAACTTCTTCTCTCCCTTACATGACTACAATGTTGAATGTTACAAATCCATTAACTATGGTCATAAAACTAGTGAATGTAGATTGCCTAAATATGATAAAATCATAAATATCCCCAATAATAAAAAAAAGTATGGAAGAAAAAGAAAACATTGTGCAATGTAGCCTTATATGCAAGAAATAAAGGATGTTAGTGGTATATAGAGAATGGATGTTCCAAACACATGACTGGAGATCAAATTAAATTTCTCAATTTAAATAAGAAAGGAAAATGAAAAGTAACTTTTGGAGATAACATGTCAGCCAAGATACTGGGAAAAGACACTGTTAGTTTAGGAAATAATAAAACCAAAGTAGAATATGTACTTCTGGTAGAAAATATCAAACCTAATCTCCTAAGTGTAATTCAGATATGTGATCAGGGTCACATACTTACTTTTGATTCTCAGAAATGTGAGATCAGAAAAAAAAAAGACATTGGAAAGCTAGTGGCAATTGCACCAAGAACAACTAACAATGTGTACATCCTTAATATAGATGAAGAAGAAAAATGTTGTTTAATCCAAGTAGATGAAATTTGGCTATGGCATAGAATGTTGGGACATTTAATCTTTGACAACTTGATCAAATCCGACGAGAAAAAGGAAGTTAGGGACCTGCCAAAAGTGATTAAGCCTTCAAATTCTATTTGTAAGCATTGTCAAATAGGAACGAAAATAAGAGTTAGGTTCAAAACAAAAGAGAATTCCACAACAAAACCATTAGATCTTATTCACATTGAGCTATGTGTAGCAACGAGAACCAAAATTTCTTATGGTGAACAATATTTTATGCTGATTGTTGATGATTACACAAGATTGACCTGGGTATTCTTTCTAAAAGAAAAATCGGAAGCTTTTGATAAATTTAAAATATACAAATCCCTTGTAGAAAATGAAACAGATCTCAAAAATAAATGTTTGAGATCACACAATGGAGAAGAATTCACCACTAAAGAGTTCATTCAATTATGTTAAAATCATGGTATCGAAAGACAATTTTCAGCTCCCAAGACTCCTCTACAGAATGGAGTTGTAGAAAGGAAAAATAGAACCATTCAAGAAGTTGTAAGAACCATGATAAATGAATCCAAGCTTCCATACAAATTCTGAGAGATGAAATATACAAAGTAGTCCACATACTTAATAGAGTTCAGTTGAGAACCAACCATGAAAAAACCCCTTATGAACTATGGTTTGGAAGGCCAGCATCTATAAAACACTTTAGAACTTTTGGAAGTAAATGTTACATAAAGAATGAAGAAGATAACCTAGGAAATTTTGATCCAAGATTTGATGAAGGAATATTCTTAGGATATTCATCTAATAAGAAAGAATACAAATGTTATAAACTTAGACTACTAAATATAGTGGAAAGTACCAATGTAAAGATAGATGATCTAAAAAAGAGCATATCCCAAGGCATTGATAAAAAATCTCAACAAGAAGATGATGATGTAAAATGGCAACATGAAGATGATGCTGCAGAATATCAGCAAGAAGATGATAATAATGAAACACGGGAAAATGAACCACATACTGATGAAGATAACAATGAATAAACACCCTTTCCAAGAGATCCATCAAAAAGAGTTCAAAAGAATCATCCTGAAAGAAAGATTATTGGAGATAAAAGTGCAAGAGTGGAAACAAGAAGGAAACTCGCTTTTGACTCAGAACAAGAAATGTTATCCCTAATAGAACCTAAGTCAGTGAAAGAAGATATCAAAAGTAAATATTGGATAAAATCAATGAATGAATAACTAGACCAAATAGAGAAGAATCAGACATGGGAACTAGTTCTAAGACCCAAGGACAATAATGTGATAGGAACCAAGTGGATCTTCAAGAACAAACTAAATGAAAATGGGGAGATTATAAAGAACAAATCCAAATTATTTTTCAAAGGATATTCCCAAGTAGAAGGTATTTATTTTGAATAGACTTTCGCTCCAATAGCAATACTTGAGGCCATTAGAATGTTCCTGGCATTTACATGCTTCAAAAATTTCAAAATCTATCAGATGGATGTCAAATCAACATTCCTTAATGGAACACTAGAAGAAGAAGTCTATGTTGAGAAACCAGAAGGATTCTTGTTAACATAAAACTAGGACTATGTGTGCAAGCTAAAAAAGTCTCTATATGGTCTTAAATAAGGCCCCAGAGCATGGTTCTCAAGGCTTGATCAGTACCTGCAAAAACAAGGATATAAGAGAGGGACTACTGATAGCAAATTATACATCAAAATTGAGGATCAAAACATGATTGTTGTGGTGGTATATGTAGATGACATCATATTTGGAACTAATCTTACAATACTAAGAAAAACATTTGCAACCAAAATGCAAGAAGAATTTGAAATGTCTATTGATCCAGGTGGATATTGGTGGCCACCCACCTATTCCAACTGGTTCCTCGTGGACATTTTTTTGTTCAGCACGTTATTCTATACTGATTTGTAAGTGTGGGTTCTACACTTTTGGGGCTGTCTGAATCCACACACATGCTCCAAGTGGATATGGGTGGCCTCTCACCTAATCCAACTGGCTTAATTTGTATGTTTCCATTTCAACACATCTTGTTGTACTTTTATCTCAGTACATCTTGTTGTACTTCAAAACATATTTTCCATACCCTATGCACCAAACTGGTTATCAAAGACTCTGAGTGTCATCTAGTGCTCAAATACCATGGCTATTTTCATAGATACATTCAAACAAAAATGGATTTCCTGGACATCACCCCATTGGGAACAACTTATAGATATGTTGTCAAGATCGAGAAAAAATTTAAGTAGAAATGACGAGAGTTTGTATCTGCAAACCCCTCACAGTAGAAGTAGGGAAAATGAAGCCCCAACCCACACAACAAAGGACCAAGTCGAGATGGTCACCCTTAGGAAAACCAGTCCAAGCTGCAACACAAGAAGGGAAATGAGAAGACAAAGAAGAACATGGGAAAATGGTGTGAGTACCATAAAAATCTTTGGCACAACACCGAAGAATTCCACTCCAAGTAGTCCCTCGTGGTTGAGTTGGAGGCTTTCGAGTCAGAGGTCGATTCTAATTCTGAGTCAAATCCTATACTAGCGAAGAAGATTATCGATGCTAAACCTAGTGCCACTTTCGCTACCACCAAATTCTGGCCAAGTGAACCAGAAGAACCAGAGGAAGGGGAATGCCTCTTTCACTCGTAGATGTGGATCAAGGGGGATTCGATTCATTTCATTGTCAACAACAGTAGTCAAAATAACATGATTTCAGAAGAGGTCGTCAAGTGGCTAGACCTGCCAATGAAATCACACCCACAACCCTAAACCATTGACTGACTTCACCAAGGACGATATCTCCATGTTAGCCAATAGTGTCATTTTCCCTACTACATCAAGCCTTTCAAATATGAGGTACTGTGTGATATTTATCCCCTTGAAGTTTGTGATGTTATTTTATGAAAACCATATTTGTGGAAGTGTCATGTTGTGTATGAGTCTATACCTTGCAGTGTTATTATTTATTTGGGTAGAAAATTGTACAAGATCCCATAGGTAGCGCCACCTCTTGCTATTTCTTTAATCTCTGCTAAGAAATGTAGTAAGGTCATTTCACAGACCGGGAAGTTCGTATTATTTTTTATATGTGCTCATAGTAAGCAGAAGGTCTCTACTACATCCATGGCATCTAAAAAATGCCTCTCTTTGCAACAAAATAAAGTGGACAATATCGTGGAAGAATATAGAGACATCTTTGCCTCACCTACAAGGGTACCGACACACTACCAAGTCAAGCATCCAATTGATCTAACCCTTGACACACCTCTACCTAATGGACCATTCTATGAGTGCTCACTAATGGAGAATGATGAAATCAAGTGTCATATCCAATATCTTCTTCAAAAGAGGTACATCAGACCCAACTACTCCCCTTGCAGAAGCCCGATTGTACTAGTGCAGAAGAAGGACTGGACTTGGCGACTCTACATTGATTACAAAGCCTTAAAAAAATCACAGTTAGGAACCACTACCCCATTCCCAGGATTGATGATCTTCTTGAACAACTCAAGGGGGGAAATTTATTTAGCAATATTGAACTAAAGTATGGCTACCATCAGGTTCCCATCGAACCAATTGATGTATGGAAGACAACCTTCAAGTCTAAAGAAGGTATCTACGAATGGCTAGTCATTCCCTTTGGCTTAACAAATTCACCAACCACTTTCATGAGGTTGATGGATGATGTATTGAGACCCTTCACCAACTCCTTTGTTTTAGCATATTTGAATGACATCCTCATCTTCAACAGAACGTGGGAGGAGCACATGTGGCATATTTAGTAGGTTTTGAGCACTATGCGGCAACATAAGATTTATGCCAACTTGGAAAAATGATCTTTTGGAATTAACATGGTCCAATAATTGGGCTACATTGTTGATGAGAATGGGGTACTTGTTGATCCAACTAATATCCAAGTCATTCGTGACTGTCCAGCCTCGACCACATTGATCGAGCTTTAGATATTTTTGGGACTAGCCAACTTCTATCGACGGTTCATGTTGGGATTATTGCATATTGCATGGGCCCTCAACCAGGTGATCGAGGGAAGTGGTAGGGACAAGTTTGTGTGGGGGAAGGAGAAGAAAAAAGAATTAGATGATATGAACCATCACTTGTTCTCAACTCCAGTACTCTCATTTATTGATCTGCATCAACCATTCGAGATTGATACTGATGCATCTGACTATGCTGTGGGTGCAATTCTCACTCAGCACGGGCATCTAGTGGCATACCATAGTGAGACACTCTTTGATAATGTTCGTAAATACCCCACCTATGACAAGGAAATGTATTCCATTGTCCAAGCCTGTTGTTAATGGAAACATTACATTCTGGGGAAAGAGATGATCATACACACTGATCACAAGCCTCTGGAGTTCATACAGACACAGGGGAAATTGCAGAACGGTTTCCATAAGAAGTGGTCCACCTACCTGTAGTATTTCCATATCAACATAAAGTATAAGACATGTATCTCCAATCATGTCATTGACTACCTCAGTTGGCCTCCTATGGCTACACTCACCACTATGATCCATTCCTATGGACATGAAGCATCTGAGTGGCCCCAACTTTATCAGGAAGATCCTTACTTTGCCACCACATATCATCTCTTGGGTACATGTGCTATTGTCACTAATTTTTACATTCAGGACAAACTCTTATGCCACCTGGGCCATCTTTATTTTCATACAAGAGAGTGTACAAATATTATTTGGGAAGCCCACTACAGTCGGGTGGAAGGAAATTTTGGTGTAGATAAAACTCTGGTTGTTCTTCAGAAACATTTTTATTGGCCAAAAATTTGATAGGACGTCAACAAGTATATCATATCTTGCACTGCCTATGTAATTTCCAAGCCAACCATCAATAAACAAGGCTTATACACCCCTCTTCATATTCCCGAGAAGCCTTGGTAATCCATATCAATGGATTACATGTCTAGCTTGTCATCTACCAAGCAAGGAAATGACTGTGTGTTTGTGGTCATTGATTGGTTTTAGAAGATGGCCATCCTCACAACCTGTAAGAAGAATTTAACAGCAACAGATACTGCCAAGCTCTTATTCAAATGAGTATGGGTCCACTTTGGGATACCACAAACCATCATCTCCAATTGAGACAATAGGTTCCTCAACACCTTTTGGTCGAGTCTCTGGTCTCTGTTGGACACCAAGATCACAAAATCCATGCTTTCCACCCCAAATTGATGGCCAAACAGAGGTCGTCAATCGGATGATTGTGCACATCTGGTGGATGTACAATTCTAATCACCCACATACATGGGACGTGAGTCTTCCATATGTCCAACATAGTTACAACATGGCTCTCCATAGTTCCATCGACCATAGCCCGTTTTAGGTGGGTCTGGGATTCCAACCCTTGGGACCCATTGATGTTACACTTCCTCTTGCCACTGCATCGACATAATATTCCCTTGATCAATCTACGATTGAAAAAGCCACCAGATTCATTGATTAGATTCAACACATATGCCAACAGGTCTAGGGAATTTTGCAGAAATCGAATGCTAAGTAAAAGCAATGCCATGATCAACACATGGTACCACACCAATTTATGTTGGCGACAAAGTCTGGTTACATTTGTAGAAGGAGTGTCTCATCGGGCCCCATCAGAAGCTTCTCCCACTTCATTATGGGCCTTAAACTATCACCAAGGTTGCGGGTAGCAATGATTTTGAGCTCAATACTCCACTCTTCCTTGGTCTGCATCCGGTATTCAATGTGGACCTCCTTCGACCATATTTTCCACCATTATTGGACACCTCTGAGATCATTGAGCAGATGATGCCAATATATCTCCACCCTGACTTCATGGAACAAGAATCAAATGACCAGATAGTGGACACACAGGTCAAGGAAACTCACTAGCAGCAGATCCATCTTTATCAGGTTGTCAAGGAAGGGCAACTCCTACACCAAGGAAAGTGGCTCACCCGGGGCCAAATCCAGTAGAATTTTCCTCACTTGATGGGGGAACTCAATGAAATGGATACCATTTCTTCCTAATGGGGGAGGATTGATCCAGGTGGATATTGGTGGCCACCCACCTACTCCAACTCGCTCCTCGTGGCTGTTTTTTTGTTCAACACATTCTTCTGTACTGCTTTGTAATTGTGGGTTCTACACTTTTGGGGTTGTCTGAATCCCCGCACATCCTCCAAGTGGATATAGGTATCCTCTCACCTAATCCAACTGGACTATATTGTATGTTTTCATGTCATCATATCTTGTTGTATTTCCATGGCCGTTTTGGGGCCCTAAACATTGTTTTTTTGGCTCTCCATAGTCAAAACGTAGACGAAGTTAGATTTTGACGGAGAAATGTGTATTTCTCTGAAAGACCTTTCCAACAGGCTATCAAGCGCCTAAAACAAAGGTCGTATGAAAAATTTACGACCTTGGGAAGTTGAGATACCAAATTACACCAACTTACCCATAGGGCCCACATGACTTTTGGTGTTTCACCTTCTAGGGTTAGGTTTTTGGATGTATAGGGTTTTGGAATTCATGAGTAACATCAAAAAGTCCTCTGGAGCCTCATTGTAATCCATTATTCTTAGAAATATGCGTGTAGAAACCCCATCTCTTCTCAGAGATAACTACCACCATTCGAGCAAGTGTTTCAGTTCTGCATTTTTACAGTTTCAACCTATTTCATTATTTAATAGAAGATATTGTTCACTGGATATTTGTGTTATTCTTCACATCTCTATGTTTATTATATTCTTTATGTTAATCATTTCATTTCGCTCCTAAATCTAGATCATCTATGCTGGGGGAACTGTCCTTTTTATTAGGTTTACAAGTAAATCAAACAGAAAATGGATTATTCGTTTCCCAAGACAAATATGTCAAGGAATTGATAAATAAATTAAAAATGGAGGACAATAAGCCTATGATTACTCCCATGGTCACTGGATGTAAACTAAGCCTAGAATAT
The DNA here is from genome assembly GCA_009831015.1 of Picea engelmannii. Taxonomy (NCBI): domain Eukaryota; kingdom Viridiplantae; phylum Streptophyta; class Pinopsida; order Pinales; family Pinaceae; genus Picea; species Picea engelmannii. The sequence continues at coordinate 930 of ML824559.1, read as the reverse complement.
GATTCACCAAAAGTGGACCAAATGATGTACAGATCAATGATCACAAGGTTTCTCTATTCAACAACAACAAGAACTGATATCATACAGGCTATAGGAATTGTGGGGAGATTCCAATATGCACCTAAAGAAACTCACTTAAAAAAAATAAAGAGAATATTAAGATATCTTAAAGGCACCTTAGAACTTGGATTATGGTATCCAAAAGATAAAGAATTCAATCTAATTGCATAGACTAATGAAGATTGGGTCGGTAGTACAGATGATAGGAAAACAACCAGTGGAGGAGCATTTTTTCTAGGAAAATGTCTAGTAGCATGGCTAAGCAAGAAGAAAATATCCACATCACTATCTACAACATAGGTAGAATACATTGCTGCTACGTCCTGTTGCACACAAGTTCTTTGGATGAAGCAAACATTAGAAGATTTACGAATAAGATATGATAATCACATTAATATTAATTGTGATAACACTAGTGCCATAAGAATATCCAAAAATGCATTAATACATTCTAAAATCAAACACTTCCAAATTAAATACCATTTCCTAAGAGATCAGGTTACCCAAAAAATAGTTAAAATAATGTATGTAGACACCAAAGAACAGATTGTAGAGATTTTCACAAAACATTTTCCCATGAGTACTTTTGAAAATCTTCCAAATAAATTAGGAGTAACTCAAAAACCTCATTAAAAACCATAAAATCGTATCATAAGGGGAACATGGTGAGGGGGATCATTTCCAAACGGGAAGTGAAGAAAGATCCCCTCTGCCATTGTTGTCAAACGGGGAGGAAATTGATAAGAGAAGAAATTTCAAAAAGAAAAGGTTGATATCAATGACAAAGGGGGAGATTGTTGCACACATTTTCATTGATGTGTTGTCATTAATGTTAACAATCAAAGATCATTTTGATGTGATGATGATTTT
>ML824558.1:23400-47903 GCA_009831015.1 Picea engelmannii | reverse complement strand
GAAAAGAACTATAATAATGGCATAAACATTAACATGGTATCAGAGCCAAGCTGAAGGAAGCATATTTCGCAAGAGGAAAAACATCACTGTTGCAGTACCTGCAAATTAGGGTTTTTCAAAAGTGAATCTTTTCAGCCCTAAAAATATCTAGAAAGTTGCACCCTCCCCTAAGGATCAATTTGGCATCATCAGCGCACCTTTTCAGTGGCTGGATCTCCTGAAAAGTGAAACCCTAGTTTCACAAAGTACTAGAAAACCAGAAAACCAGAGTACTAGAAGTACCAGAAGTACCAGAGTACCAGAAGTACCAGAAAACCAGAAGCACCAGCCCAGAAATCCGCAGATCAAGTTTGAGGGGGTAAAAGTTGGATTTTTGAAATTCTGACTGCACCAACTAACTCGCCTAAGCTCATCGCATCTATCCCCTAGATCCGATTTTCAAAATTCAAAGTTTGAAAAATTAGGGTTTCCTCATAGAACCCTAAGTTGCAGTTGCAGTTGCAGTCTCAGAACCAATTGTAGTTGCAGTACCAGCCGTACTACCAGTGGTAGTCACCCTTGAAGTTTTTAAAGAGTTGGTAATGATTACCGTTGCTGCCAGATGGTGCCACCACCCGCAAATGATATCAGAGGTATGTACTCACATATGTTTAATGGTTAAACCTTAAATATCATTTGCAGGAGAAGGGATCTCTTGCCATAGATCTAGAAGGATCTCAAGATCCAACACATTCAGAGGAATGATGCAACCCAGGTGTGATTATTCTGATATGCATCTATTTTTCATGACATTATTTTAATTAGTGTTGCATGTTAAAGCTATGATCAAATTATTAGAAGGATTGAAAGTTGATCATAGAGATTATCCTCTAACCTAAACTTCTGTCAAGATAGCATATTGTCTTAGTACAACAAACAAGTTGAAGAAAGCACTCGTCATCTTGAGTCAAGGAGACTTGGAAGAAAAACAAGCACTCATTCCTGAAGACAAGGCTTCAGGTTTGATTAAATCAAGTTGATAAGATTCAAAGGTACACATGGAAAGTTGATGACTATAGTTGAGATAGCAGTCTTTGTAAAGTATTATACTTGATAGCATGCGAGCATATAGAGGTAAATTATTTGATACAACTAACACCTCCTCAAGTAGAAACCTCGTGTGTTAGTTCTAGGTTTCCATGGAAGAATGCTTGGTCACAACACTATGCGAGTGCTGACCTCATTTCGTATTGTATTCCTTACCTTTAATCTTTGCTTCAGATAAATTATAAGTGATATCTCTAAAGGAGCTACTGTGATGATTGTTCATGCTATTGCTTTATATTATCAAGAAGGATATTATTCTTGCTTGTTGTTTTGTTGACCTTGCTCTAGGTCACACGAGGAAGCTATAATGAAGGTTGTAGAAGGAAACGTGATAAAGGAGAGACCGTAAATGAAGCAATCATCATTGGAAGAGAAGAAGGTGATTTGCATAAGCTATAGGGTCACTCAGAAGCTTCCATGACCCATGCCATTGAAGAATATTGGAATTGAAGAATAACTCACTTCAACTACAAGGTGCTATCATACATATGCAAAGCAGTCACAGGTTGAACAAAACTCAAAGGTGACCATGAAGGTGTATGCAATGAATGTGCACAAGGGAAGAACATCAAGAACCCGTTTTCGAAGAGGGACAACAAGGTAGAAGGGGTCCTATAACTCATTCATTCAAATGTATGTGGCCCAATGCCATCATCCTCCATTAATGGGTATGTATACTATGTATCATTCATTAATGATTATTCTCGTAAAAGACCTGGATATATTTGAAGTGTTCAACAAGATCAAGGAATTCAAAGCCTTGATAGAAAACCCTTCTGTAAGGAAGATTAGGATACTCAGGTCAGATAATGGAGGAGAATATACCTCAAAAAGAGTTCATGAACTTCTGCAAATATGTTGGGATCAAGATCCCCAACAAAACAGTGTAGCTGAACGGAAGAATAGAACCATACTGGAAGCTGTGAAGACTATGATCCATGATCAAGATATTCCTATGTGCTTATGGGTAGAAGCATCAATGACAACTGTTCATGTGCAGAACCAATTATCCCATAGCATACATGGGCTCAAGATACCGAAAGAGATGTTCACCGGAAAGAAGCCAGAGGTAAGCCATCTCAAAATATTTGGCTATCCAGTGTTTATTCATATACCTAAAGAAAAGAGAAACAAGCTGGACCCTTCAGGAAATAAGGGAATATTTGTTGGGTCTCCAAGGTCTTCTGAATCTATATACCAGGTCATTGTCACATTGAGATCAGTAGGGATGTGACCTTTGATGAAGAAGCAACACTTAATAAATCAATAAGATGCCAGCTTGAAGAAGTATATGAAGAGGAACCAATAATTCCCAAGATTACAGAATCCGTGAGGGAAGTTCCCAGAGCTGTAGAATGAGTGAGGGAAGTTGTAACTTCCCCTAATGAGGAAAATCTTGAATACCATGATGTAACAGAAGTTCAAGAACCTCCTAAAATGACCTTCTCCCATAAAAGAAAGCCCGCTTGGGCAAGAGAGCTTATTCAAGATGGAGAGAAGTATGGTGTTCCAGAAGGAACCTCGAGACAGGTGAAAAGACCAAATACATTCTCCAGTTACACGGATTTGATGTGTGATCTCCTAGATGAGGAGCCTACCTGCTTTGAAGAAGCCATTTATAAGAAGGAATGGGCAGATGCCATGACAGAGGAATACCAATCCATAATAAAGAACAATGTATGGGAAATAGTTTCCAGACCAAAAAGTAAGGATGTGGTATCATCAAAATGGCTCTTCAAAATAAAACATGCTGCTGATGGAAGTATTGAGAAATATAAAGAAAGATTTGTCGCTCGTGGCTTTTCCCAAAAGGAAGGCATTGACTATGAAGAGACATTCGCTCCTGTGGCTAGATACACTTTGATCAGGACCATCATAGCTCTTCCAGCTAAGATGAAGTGGAAGCTGCATGAGATGGACGTGAATACAACTTTCCTAAATGGTGTTATAGAAGAGGAAGTGTATATAGAGCAACCTCAATGATTTGAGGTTGAAGACAAGAAGTCTCATGTCTGTAGATAAAAGAAAGCCTTATACGGATTGAAGCAAGCTCCTAGAGCTTGGTATGGCCATATAGATAATTTCTTGATGATATTAGGCTTTACCAAGAGTAAAGCAGACTCAAATCTCTACTCAAAATTATGGATAATGAACCAGTAATCTTACTGCTATATGTGGATGACTTATTCTTGACTGGAGAAGAAAATCTCATTGCTGAATGTAAAAGGAGACTTGCCTCTGAATTTGAAATGAAAGACCTTGGCCTAATGCATTATTTATTAGGTCTTGAGGTATGGCAGAGTCCAGAGAGGATCTTCCTTAACCAAGGGAAGTACACGGTCGAGATCTTAAAGAGATTCGACATGCTGGAATGGAAACCCATGAATACACCCATGGAAGCAAAGTTGAAGCTGCTGGTCGATACTTCGTCAGATTAGATTGATGCCACACTGTACAGACATATTATTGGTCACTGATGTACCTGACGAACACCAGACCAGCCATTTGTTTTTCTGTGAACACCTTGAGTTAGTTTCTGGTAGAGCCCAGACGTGTTCACCTAGTGGTTGCAAAACATGTGATGAGGTACCTTAAATGTACGATAGATTATGGTCTCAGTTATGATGGAGATCATAATTCCACATTGAGTGGATACACTGATTCAGATTGGGCAGGAATCATTGCTGATAGAAAAAACACTTTTGGATGTTGTTTCAGTTTGGGATCAGCCATGATTTCGTGGCAGAGTAGGAAGCAATCCAGTATTTCTCTCAGCACAGCGGAAGCAGAGTACATTGCCACATATTCTACTAGCTGCAAAGCTATATGGCTTTGAAAGTTGCTGACCGATCTATTTGACCTAGAGATGGAAGCAACCATGATCCTATGTGACAACCAGATCTACATAAAGATGACAGAGAATCCTGTATTCCATAACAGGTCTAAGCACATAGAGATTGGCTATCATTACATCTGTGACATGGTGCAGAGAGGAGCCTTGAAGCTCCTATATGTTAGCACATATGAACAGGTTGCTGATGTGTTGACCAAACCTCTATCTCGTGTAAAGTTTGAACACTTTCGAGATAATATTGGTATAGTCCGAAAGGACCCTCCCTGAAAGGGGGAGTATATATGATTCCTTGCTTCTGACCTCACTGTTAGACGTAAAGCAAGATGATTCCTTACTTCTGACCTCACTGTTAGACGTAAATCAAGATGATTCCTTTCTTATGACCTCGCTGTTATACATAAAGCAAGATGATGTGTGTGTTCCTTGCTTATGACCTCACTGTTAGACATAAAGCAAGATGATTCCTTGCTTCTGACCTCACTGTTAGACGTAAAGCAAGATGATGTGTGTGTTCCTTGCTTCTGACCTCGCTGTTAGACGTAAAGCAAGATGATTCCTTGCTTCTGACCCCGCTGTTAGACGTAAAGCAAGATGATGTCTGTGTTCCTTTCTTCTGACCTCGCTGTTAGATGTAAAGCAAGATGATTCCTTGCTTCTGACCTAGTTGTTAGACGTAAAGCAATATGATGTGTTCCTTGCTTCTGACCTAGTTGTTAGACGTAAAGAAAGATGATGTATACCTTGCTTTTGACCTAGTTGTTAGACGTAAAGAAAGATGCGAATTTCACTGAGCTACCAAATTAACAACTATGACATAGAGCCAGTCTAGTACTATGATGGGCTAGCCTAGTGCTGTGATTAGGTATAATTTTTTATATTGATACATATTGATGCAGATGATGATGGCATTCTTTCGAGAATGACGATGCTGCCGATGAAGAAAACTTCCAATGATTTATAGATACGCCACCCAAGATGATATTGATGATGTTGTCCTCCCACCTGATGTTGTTGATGATGCTACTGAAGAATGCCCTTCTTGTTAAGGGGGAGTGTTGAAATAATGTAAATGCAAAGAATATTCTTGTTATTATTGATATTTTATTCATAGGATCAATCCCCATTGTGGATTGATCATGTCGGATATTGTAATAGGACCAAATCCTCTTTTGCGGATTGGTCAAAAGACAATTGTAATAGATAGAATAAGAAGTCGGCCCCAATAGTTAATTAAGAGACCCAGAAATATAATAAAGGTGGGTTTACCCACCCAGTTTGAGAAGTCGGCCCTTCCAGTGAAGAGACACTTCACACGTGCCATACTTGTATAAATAAAGGAGGCTAGCGCCTCACTTAGACACAACTCACTTGCTCAGTTTGAGAGACAAGCTCTGATTTTTTACCGACAAAGGAGAGAGAGAGTGGCACATATCTTGGAGAGGTCTTTCTGTTTTAGCATAGAGATCTCTTGGCATTGTATTGGTTATCTATATTAAGGAAGTTTTGCTGGGTTTTCTTCCCCTAGAGGGTTTCCCAGGATAAATACTGTGTCTCTTGTGAATGTGTATTTCTCAGTGATCTTTTTCTTATGTTGCTATTATCTATTGAAATGCAAAGAACTACAATAATGACATAAACATTAACAATGTTAACAATCATACAAATTTCCTTGTTAATGTTATGTTAATTGTATGTTAACTAGAATGTTAAATGCCTTGTTATTGCTATATTACTTATTATGAAAACAATCATGTAAACTATCTTGTTGATGCTATATTAATTGTCATGTAACTGCTATGATAATCACCTTGTTAAATTGCTACAACACTATTAATAGTTAGCAGTTCCCTTCTCTATGATAGTAGGCCACTAGCATTGTTAGTTCGATCAATACAACTAGACTACATGTTGAGATTTAATTTTTTATAAGTGATAATGGTAGCATTCCACTTTAAGAATGTTAATGTTGTTATTCAAGTTTATGTCTAGTTGGATGGAGATTCAAATTAATATAGAATTGTCCATTTAGGTTGTAATAAATATTAAAATTTGTATGGTGAGTAAAGACTAGATTGCAAATTTTAGAGTTGCTAATTTAGATATCTAATTGATGTTAGTTGGATTTATAGATATCGCTTAATTGGTAACTCAGACACGCTAAATTGAGTTGTAATTCATGTTAAGTTCGGTTGGTAACTCGTTAACTAATGGAATTTAGACTGGTTAATTGATCTGTAATTAACACCAATTTAAATCATAGATATTGACCTTTTAGCCTTGATTAATTGTTGGGTTGTTGATGAAGTCATTTTTAGCTTGCGCTTCCCGTTGAGGGTGTTGTTGTTCATTTTAATTAATGTTTGTACTTGGTTTTTTAAACATTTAATGTGCTTGGTTGCTCACTATAAGGGTTCTAGTTACTTGTGTAATTAATTTTGGGTGCGTGGGGTTGTTAGGATTATTGTCCTTAGCTTAGTAGGCTTGGTCTACTTGTTTTGGGTGGGATGTAGACACCTCCTTGTTCCTCAGAATAGTCACCAGCCTTGAGACCTTAAATGGTCAAAATCGATGGGAACCTGGGCTTGAGTGTTGCTTATGTGTCCTAGAGGTCCTAACCATTGCAGGGTAGGACGGGCGGGTAGTCATTCTTATTCTTTGTCGATTGAATGTCGTACATTTCTTCAAGGTGCTTGATGTGCTTTTATGTTAGGTCGTTATGTTTGTTGTGGCGTGATTTTCATGCATTGTGTTCATCGTCATGTTGTGATGTTGAGTATAATGTCATTATTACCTTCCTACATACACACACAAAAAAAAATAAATTTTCCCTTGTTATGTAAGACTTGTTGTCGTAACGAAATGGGAGGTTCGTTACATGAAATTTGCTCTTGCCTTTTATTGATATAGTATCTTTTTTTCCTTTTAATTAGGGCTTTGTACGTATTGATCTTATCAAGTTTTAAGGGCTCATTAGAATCATCCCTAATGGATTTCCTCGCAATTTTACATTCTTTATCATACCAAGGGTTGGTTTTTCTATTATTCTTTTTATGAGACACCTCGAAAGAGAACTTGTTAATGGAAGTGGAAAGGGTAGTTGTAAAATTATGATAGATTTCTTCAACGTTGTCCTTATAAGTTAGGAGTTTTAATTTACTATTTAAATCCTTTAAGAAAATGTCAACTTTACTTTTGTCAAAGCGCAAATTCCTTTGATTATCATAATTCTCTTCAATGGTGCTCCTATGCATGGAAAATTTTAGAGTTAGGGTTAAAGGTTTATGATCAGAGTCAGGCTCATGGTCATTTAAAAGGTCAAAAGTTGTTAGTTGGTTGGAAACGGGGATATCATATATCACATAATCTACAACACTACTACCTATCCCATGAATACAGGTCATTTGGTTGGATTTTGGCCACTTCATTACTCCATTGAAAATTATTAGGTCTTGAGAGCTACAGAGCTTGACCAACTCAGTACTAAACAAATTCTCAATTAGGTCTTGAGAGCTTCTTTTGTAGCTATTAGATAAAACAAGATCCTCATATAGCCATAAAGGATTATGGTTGGAGTCATCACTTAAAAGAGTAGCTTGTTTAGTTGCAGTCCTAGCATTAAAGTCTCGTAGCAGGAGGATATTACCTTCATTTTTCAAATTATAAATATCTTGTTCTAAATTATTATAGGGACAATTTTTATCTAGATTATTTTTCTTATAAAAAGTAGAATTAATAGGTGCAAAAAAACAAATTGCTATATACATCTTCTTAGCTATAATGTACCTCAAATTCACCAATATTTTTTTTTTTGACCATCTTTATGACATAAATCAATTTCATTTAAGATTTAGAATTTAAGAGAAGGTAAGATACATTTTTGTCCATAATGACTTTATTACACCAGTATAGTTTACTTCTAACAGAAAAGCTTATGTGGATAAATTCTTCCATAATTCAAACTACTCCAACATACTTATATGTATATAGGCAGTATCTAAACTTAGGTCTCATTCTTACACACCAGTAGCTTACACATCAAGCATAGTTAACTCGAAGGATCCCATCTTGTTCTCTACGGTTTATGCCATCAAACAATAGTCTAATTACAAAAATTTCGAATACTTAAAAGTGTATGACCTCATGGCACACATAACTCTTAGGAAAAATCGAGCTAAATTTTTTCTTAATTAGTTTGATACTTTCATATACAATAATTTCTGTACTTGTCATGCCTTGTACACAGTGACCTATAATATGATCTGTTATTTCTATTCTACCTCTATCTTGGATGAAGATCCTCCATCTTTTCTACCAGTCCATTCATTATAGTAAAAACAATTCCTACTATGTTCCTACAATTTTGTGAAATAGGTCAATCGGGTTTCGGTAATTACAAAATGTCGAATACAAAAGAAACAAAAGAGCACACTGTTTTCCAAATCATGAAATGCAGAAAGACTGTGGGCCCAACACTTCGGGGTCTCGGGGTTCGGGATTTCACGATCTCAAATGCCAAACACCAACACACAACGACTCCCGAATTGTGAAAAGGTGAAAGGAAAGTGGGGCCAACACTTCAGGGTTTTGGGGTTCGGGATTTCGTGAATTCAAATGGAAAATCCCAACATATAGAAACTTCCGAATTGTGAAAAGTGAAAGGAAAGTGGGACCAACACTTCAGGGTTTCGGGGTTCGAGATTTCACGAATTCAAATGTCAAACACCAACATATAGCAACTCTCAAATTGCAAAAAGTGAAAGGAAAGTGGGACCAACACTTCGAGGTTTCGGGGTTCGGGATTTCTGGGTTTACGAACACACAACACACAAACAAAATGAAACAAGAAAAATTGAAATGTGAAATGCGATTAGGGTGTGGGCCCAACAATTTTGGGTTTCAGGGTTTACTAACTCCTGATGCAAAAACACTACACAATGTCAACGCCAAATCATGAAAACACGAAAAGGTATGGGGCCCAACCAATATCGGGTTTCACCATTTGGTAAAGCTTGATGCATGAACAACACACAACGGTAATCGCCAAATCATGAAATTCGATCATGCTATGGGTCCACTTCAGGTTTCGGTGTTTTCAAGAATAAAATAACTCCACGCAACTTGAACCAATAAACTCCGAAATGCCAAAAAAAATGAAAACATGAACAGAGTTTACAAACTCAGTAAAAAAAAAGACACAGAGTGACAAATTCAATTCAAAAATTGTCCCGAATCTTCTTAAGGTTTTCGCAAATTTATAAATTCGTTATAGACTTTGACTGTGTAAAGGGTAGACCGCTCTTTAAATCAAACAAGGGAAGCATACAATCTTCTGTTAGGCGTCAATTCCCATGATTGTTTTAGCATCTGATAAAAAAAGGGGTTTTTTAGATTTCCTTAACTTTCTGATGTAGATGGATTACTTCCAGTTTGTGTTTTATTTTCCAATACGTATATATGTGTATAATATATGAGTGCCCAGGTGATCCATAAGGTTCTTTCTATTTCATATTCCTCTTCAATTCTTAAATATAAAAAAAACAGGAAGTCTCTTTTAAGATGCACGATTGTTTGGAATTAACGATACATTTAAATGTTTCCTTTCGGCACAAATTGACTCAACTCCGATTGCTCAAATTTAGATCTATTTAATATTTCAGTCTTAGAAATAAATCCATATCTATGCAGATTGGTCTTCTTCAAGAATTCAGAGTATCCTAGCATTTCGATTTCAAATTAAGCCTATCCGATTGCTCAAACCGTATTTAAATAAATTTTACTAGTATTCCAGATTTTCGGGAGGGACCACTCTAGAATTTAGACTGTGATTGTAAATTTAATACCACGATAGATATCATGCATTGAAAGAATTATTTTGATTTAGAACAAGTAGATGCATAATATCAGTTACACAGAAAACATCCAAGGACAGACTAAGGAAAAGATTACATATTTGAAACAGCTTGCGGAAAAACAAAGGGAACAACCACGTTCCTCCCAACTGTAGAACATGGCAGCCAAACAACTTGCCCAATTCACCCCCTAGCCTGACCATGAATCCATGAGGGAGAACTTGTAAAATTTTCTCTTCAGCAATGTCCTACAGCTCCAATAGTTTTTCCTTGCCTCACACTCAAGCAATGTTCATAACAACAAGTAAATCAAAAGTCTCCTTTCCCAACATACTTGGCAGCGTCCTGCCTCCTCACATATGCTATTTATCCATTTTGCCCAGGTCTTTTTCCCTCCCTTGGGATTTTTCGTAGCTTTCTAAATCCCTAATTTTTAGGGGCTGCCAATGGCCAAATCACTAATTTGCCACTTGTAATAATCAGCCTAGAGGTAGTTCCAACATGTTCCCCACTAATGGAGTCATGGTCAACTAAATTTAACATGGCTGTTCCATTTGTCCTCCTGTAATCAACATAAAATATTCTTTTTCCATACAATTGTCATATTCAAATAGTTAGTTGGGTCAAATCAGGTCTCTCCCCAACAGTAAAAATAATTAATTACAATTAACAAATTCGAAATTCAGAATTGCCATAAATGGAAAATTTTTTCCAAATTCGAATTTACTAAAAACGAAAATAAATTTCCAGCAATTTTAAATTTCAAAAATATTTTATTTTTGGGGATATCACATCCTTTCCCCCTTCAGTAAAACACTGTCCTTAATGTTCGTTCCCTTCTTGGAACAGAGTTGGATGAGATTTTCGCAAATCTCCCTCCAACTCCCAAGTGGACTCCTTAGGACTAAAGTGCTGCCATTGCACCTTTACCCGAGCGATGGTTTTGTTCTGAAGTGCTATTTCTCTCCGGTCCAAAATGCGTAGGGGTTCCACCTGGAACTCGCCTTCAGGTTCCACCTGTACCAAATTCCAATCAATCATATTAGTAGGGTTATGAATATACTTTTTCAACAAAGAAACATGAAATACATTATGAATTCTTAGATTAGCTGGAAGTGCAAGTTGGTATGCTATGGGTCTAATTCGAGCTAGTATCTTGAAGAGCCCACAAAACTTAGGTGCCAGCTTGGCACAATTCCCCAACTTCAACGAGCTCTTTCGAGCTTTGAACTTCAAATGAACATGATCTCCTACTTGAAATTCCATGTGTCTTCTTTTTTGATCTGCATAGCTCTTCTATCTGTCATGTGCTTCTTTCAAGTTTTGTTGTACCTTTCTCACCATGTTCTCCATTTCTTGGAGCATCTCTGGTCCAACCATGATTCTGTCAGCCGGGTTATCCTAGCTAATTGGAGTCGTACACTTTCTACCATACATTATTTCGAAAGGGCTCAACTTAACCAAAGTTTGGTACCCATTGTTATATGCAAATTCTACCAAGTGAAGGTAGTCTTCCCACTTTCTTGGTTTTGTTCTTACGTACATTGGAAGCATATCCTCTATGATTTGGTTTGTCCTTTCGGTCTGTCTATCTGTTTGTGGATGATAGCTTGTACTGAAATTTAAATTAGTGTTTAGCCGTGCAAATAATTCCTTCCAAAAGGAAGATGTAAATTTTACGTCTCTATTTGAAATCACCATTTTAGGAATACCCTGCAGTCTAAAAATTTCTTTCATGAATATTTCAACAATGTTTATAGCTTTAAAAATAGACTTTACAGGAATAAAGTGTGTAGACTTACTGAGTTTATCGATTACAACCATGATAGAATCATTCTGTTTCTGAGTCTTAGGCAAACCTGTTATAAAGTCCAGTGATATAGTCTCCCTGTTCCATTCTGGTACTGGTAATGGCTGTAACAGGTCGACTGGATGCTGGTGCTCGGCCTTAACCTGCTGACAATCTTGGCACCTAGCCAAGTATTCCGGTGTTTCACCCTTCATACTAGGCTAGAAAAATAGTTTTCTAAGTGCTGTTATTGTTTTCTGGTAACTTAGATGGCCAGAACATGGTTTCTTATGCACTTCGTCCAAAATTGTTGATTTCAATTTGACTGAATCTGGTATATAAAGTCTGTTTTTGAGTCGTAGTAGTCCTTTCTTGTCGATGCTTAGATTTAGTTTGTCAGAGTTGGCGGTCCTATTTTGTAATTTTTTCATTATCTTAGTGTAATTTCCGTCATTGATACCTGCCGTCCTTATTCTTTGTTCCCGATCACTTTCTTCCCTGCTGATGTTTATCTCAAATAACCCATGGACTCTTCTACTTAAAATGTCCGGTACTTTATTTTCCTTACCCTTGATATGTCTGACCTCGAAGTCGAATTCTCTCAAGAAGGCTAGCCAGCTTACTTGTCTTGCATTAAGATCTAGTTGGTTAAACATATATTTCACCCCACTATTATCCGTCAATAGTAGGAATTTTTTGCCCATTATATAGTGTCGCCACATTTTTAAGGCATGTATTACTGCTGCCAATTCTAAGTCATGAGTGACATAATTTCGCTCGTGTTCTTTTAATTTTCAGGACTCGTAACAAATCACGTGTCCTTCCTGAGTTAAGACACCACCTATTCCCTCTTTACTTGCATCAACACAAACTATGAAGTCTTTATCTGGGTCTGCTACCTTCAAAATGGGTGTCGATGTCAATAATTCTTTCATCTTGTTAAATCTGTCCTGACACTTTTGCAACTAGTTAAACTTGGTTCCTTTCTTTTGTAGTGATGTGATAGGGTAGGATATCTTGGAAAATCCTTCTATAAACCTGCGGTAATATTCAGTGATTCCCATGAATGACCGTATATCCACTACATCCTTAGGTACAAACCATTCCATAATGGCTTTTTTCTTTTCCGGGTCTACGACAATGCCTTCTGCTAAAATTACATGTCCTAGATATTGTATTTCTTTCTGATAAAAGTCACACTTGTCAAATTTGGCGTACATTTTGTGTTTCCTCAATGTTTGTAGAACTATCCTTAAGTGTTCATTATGTTCTTCTTCCGTTCTTGAATAGACCAGAATGTCGTTGATAAATACTACTACGAACTTGTCTAAGTATTGACTGAAAATGTTGTTCCTCAAGCACATAAATGTGGCTGGTGCGTTAGTGAGTCCGAAAGGTATGACTACAAACTCGTAATGTATGTATCTTGTTTGAAAATATGTTTTGTTTATGTCCTCATCCTTTATCCTAACTTGATGATAACTAGATTATAAATCCAATTTTGAAAAGATCTTGGCCCCACCAACTTGATCAAACAGATCATTTATCCTAGGTAAGGGGTATTTGTTCTTAATGGTCATTTTGTTCATTTGTCTATAATCGATACATAGTATTAGAGTACCATCTTTTTTTTTCACAAAGAGGACTGGTGCTCCCCATGGTGAGACACTCAGTCTGATATACTCTTTGTCCAACAGTTCCTGTAATTGTATTTTCAATTCTGTCAGTTCTGGTAGACTCATTTGGTAGGGTGCTTTTGAGATAGGAGCTGATCTGGGTATTAAGTCTATGGAGAAATCTATTTCCCTTCTAGGAGTTAATTTTGGTATCTCATCCACAAACATGTCTCTAAATTCACATAGGAGAACAAAGTCTTCTAACTTTGGCTTATCTTCTTTTTCTAATAGAATCGTCACTTGGATGGCATAAACCTGACATCCCTTTCTAATACATTTCTTGAGTTGCATTGCAGAAATTTGTCTGACTGATACAAGTTTTGGTATTCCTTGAGTTGTTCTAACAGTGCCAAATTCATCTTTATAGCTAAGTATCTTTGTATAACAGTCTAGTAATGCTTTGTGTTGTTCCAACCAATCTATCCTGATAATCATATCATAAGATCCTAGTGGTAGGATGTTCAAATTGGTCCTTATCTTTTGACCCTTTAAGATGAACTCAAAATCAGAAATAAAGTCAACTACTTTCCTTTTAGTACCTGTTACTAGTTGTACAAGCCATGATTTCGCATGCTTCAGTCTCTTAAGTTTATTTGACTCTACTACATCAAGAGTAATATAAATTAACGTAGCTCTAGGGTCAATTAAAATAGAAATTTGAGTGTCATTGATTTTACCTTCAATTTCTACCACCGAGGACTGGTGGTCAGCTTGTCGACCATCTATGGCTGCATTTATCTGATGCAGGCTTCTGCCCACGTCTCCCACTATCGAGGCTTCCTGCAAATTGTGAACAACAGTTCTATTTGCTGAAATTAAACGTGGACAGTTCCTCCTTAGATGAGGCTCTTTTCATTCCCAACACTTTAATGGCTCACGGGAGTTGTCCCCAAACTTCTTCATTTCCAGGTTTACCGCTACCTTGCACACTCAGATGATTGGAGTGAAAATCCTTCATTGGGAAACTTTTTGCTGCATTTCGATAAGGAGCTGGCTAGTATCCCTTCTTCTGTTGGTTCATTCGATCTTGCTTCTTATCCTTCCAGGCCTTGGGAAACTCTACCCACTGTTTATACTGGTCATAGCACATTCGTGCTTTTTTGAATACCTCACTCAAGGATTTGGGGTTATCAAACTCAATTCTGTCCCTGTAGGACTGTGGTAAACAACTTAAGAATCGATGGATTTTTACCTTATCCTCCCGGATGTATGGTACAAACCTTAGTAGTTCCATAAATTTATTTATAAGGTCCTCCATTGTCATCTGTCCGAGTCGTAACTCATAAAATTCTTTCATCTTCCTTTCATAATTGCTTTCATAATGGTATTGTTTCTTAAAATACTTCTTAAAGTCAGACCATTCCAATTGTTTCTCCTTTAGGCCCTTTCCCAATTTCAAGTCCTGCCACCAAATGATGACTTTCCCCTTCAGATTATAGATGGCCATTCTGACCTTCATGTTGCTGGAATAGTTATATATTTGGAAGTATTTTTTGATGTCCAACAACCACGCCTTAGCTTCTTCTCCTGTCCTGGATTCTCCATCAAAGGTAGCTGGTTTAATCTTTTTAAATTCTCCTTCAAGTTGGTCTACTTGTTTTCTTTTTCTGTCTGGTATAGTTTTGTCCTCAGTTAAAGGTGTCCCTTCAGACGAACTGTCTCATTTTTCTGTTTCCAGTCCATAATTCTTGGAGGCCCTTTTGCTGACTTCTTCATCATGGTTATCGTCTTTTGGGATTTTATTGGTTGCTATACTACGCAACATGACTTCATTTATCTCTTGTTGTTCCTGTTGTGCTTTCTTCAATTTTTCATTGTCGGCCTTGAAAACCTGTAGTTCAACAATAAGATTCCTCATTGTTTCCAACACCTCTGTGGGTGAGCTTCTATCATTGTTCTGTCTTGGATCTCCAGGAGGTCCTTGCTGCGGATTTCCTTCCATCCTGATTTCTGCACCCTCTTGTGCTGCCATAATTTACAAAAACAAAAAGGGATTTCCGTTTGTAACCATAAGATTTATTATTTTTACATACGTCGGGATGTATACTAAGTAGTTAGTGTGGCCCTGTTCAGGCCCAGTGTTGTATCTTTTTCTCTGATACCATATGTAATGTACCTCAAATTCACCAATAATTTTTTTTTTGACCATCTTTATGATATAAATGAATTTCGTTTAAGATTTAGAATTTAAGAGAAGGTAAGATACATTTCTGTCCATAATGACTTTATTACACCAGTCTAGTTTACTTCGAACATAAAATCTTATGTGGATAAATTCTTCCATAATTCAATCTACTCCAACATACTTATATGTATATAGGCAGTATCTAAACTTAGGTCTCATTCTTACACACCAGTAGCTTACACATCAAGCATAGTTAACTCGAAGGATCCTATCTTGTTCTCTACATTTTATGCCATTAAACATTAGTCTAATTACAAAAATTTTGAATACTTAAAGGTGTATGACCTCATGGCACGCAGAACTCTTAGGAAAAATCGAGCTAAAAATCAGCTTAATTAGTTTGATACTTTCATATACAATAATTTCTGTACTTGTCATGCCCTGTACACAGTGACCTATAATATGATCTGTTATTTCTATTCTACCTCTATCCTGGATGAAGATCCTCCATCTTTTCTACCAGTCCATTCATTATAGTAAAAACAATTCCTACTATGTCCTACAATTTTGTGAAAGAGGTCAATCGGGTTTCGACGATTACAAAATGATGAATACAAAAGAAACAAAATACCACGCTGTTTGCCAAATCACGAAATGTGGAAAGATTTTGGGCCTAGCACTTCGGGGTCTCAGGGTTTGGGATTTCACGATCTCAAATGCCAAACACCAACACACAACAACTCGTAAATTGTGAAAAAGTGAAAGGAAAGTGGGACCAACACTTCGGGGTTTCAAGGTTCGGGATTTCGCGAATTCAAATGTCAAATGCCAACATATAGCAACTCTCGAATTGCGAAAAGTGAAAGGAAAGTGGGACCAACACTTCGGGGTTTCAGGGTTTGGGATTTTGTGAATTCAAATGCCAAACACCAACATATAGAAACTCCCGAATTGCGAAAAGTGAAAGGAAAGTGGGACCAACACTTCAGGGTTTCAGGTTTCGGGATTTCTGGGTTTACGAACACATGACGCACAAACAAAATGAAACAATAAAAACTGAAATGTGAAATGCGATTAGGGTCTGGGCCCAACAATTTCGGGTTTCAGGGTTTACTAACTCCCGATGCAAAAACACTGTACAACGTCAATGGAAAATTGCGAAAGCACGAAAAGGTATGGGGCCCAACCAATATCGGGTTTCGACGTTTGGTAATGCTTGATGCATGAGAAATACACAACGGTAATCGCCGAATCATGAAATTTGATCAGGCTGTGGGGCCACTTCGGGTTTCGACGTTTGCAAGAATAAAAGTACTCCACGCAACTTGAACCAATAAACTCCGAAATGCTGAAAAAATGAAAGCATGAACAAAGTTTACAAACTCAGTAAAAAAAAAGACACAGAGTGACAAATTCAATTCAAAAATTGTTCTGGATCTTCTTAAGGTTTTTGCAAATTTCTAAATTCATTACAGACTTTGACTATGGAAAGGGAAGCATAAAATCTTCTGTTAGGCGTCAATTCCCATGATTGTTTTAGCATCTGATAAAAAAAAGGGGCTTTCTAGATTTCCTTAACTTTCTGATGTAGATGGATTACTTCCTGTTTGCGTTTTATTTTCCAATACGTATATATGTGTATAATATATGAGTGCCCAAGTGATCCATAAGGTTCTTTCTATTTTGTATTCCTCTTCAATTCTTAAATATAAAAAAAACAGAAAGTCTCTTTTAAGATGCATGATTGTTTGGAATTAGCGATACATTAAATTTTTTCCTTTCAGCACAAATTGACTCAACTCCGATTGCTCAAATTTAGATCTATTTAATATTTTAGTCTCAGAAATAAACCCATATCTATGTAGATTGGTCTTCTTCAAGCATTCAAAGTATCCTAGCATTTCAACTTCAAATTAAGCCTATCTGATTGCTCAAATCGTATTTAAATAAATTTGCCTAGTATTCCAGTTTTTTGGGAGGGACCACTCTAGAATTTAGACTGTGATTGTAAATTTAATACCATGATAAATATCATCGATTGAAAGAATTATTTCGATTTAGAACAAGTAGATGCATAATATCAGTTACACACAAAACATCCAAGGACAGAGTAAGGAAAAGATTACATATCTGAACCAACTTGCGGAAAAACAAAGGGAACAACCACGTTCCTCCCAACCGTAGAACAGGGTAGCCAGACAACTTGCCTGATTCACCCCCTAGCCTAACCATGAATCCATGAGGGCGAACTTGGAAAAGTTTCTCTTCAGCAATATCCTACATCTCCAACAGTTTTTCGTTGCCTCACACTCAAGCAATGTTCATAATAGCAAGTAAATCAAAAGTCTGTTTTCCCATCATACTTGGCAGTGTCCCGCCTCCTCACATATGCTATTTGTCCATTTTGCCCAGGTCTTTTTCCCTCCCTTGGGAATTTTCGCAGCTTTCTAAATCCTTGATTTTCAGGGGCTGCCAATGGCCAAATCACTGATTTGCCACTTATAATAATCAGCCCAGAGGTAGTTCCAACATGTTCCCCACTCATGGAGTCATGGTTAACTAAATTTAACATGGTCGTTCCATTTGTCCTCTTGCAATCAACATAAAATATTATGTTTCCATACACGTGTCATATTCAAATAGTTAGTTGGGTCAAATTAGGTCTCTCCCCAATAGTCAAAATAATTAATTACAATTACCAAATTCGAAATTTGGAATTGCCATAAATGGAATTTTTTTTTCAAATTCGAATTTACTAAAAATGGAAATAAATTTTCAGCAATTTTAAATTTCAAAAATATTTTATTTTTGGGGATATCACATTAGCATTGGTGTCTGAAATTTCTATCCAAATGTATTGATTAATAGGGTCAATCTTATGAAGTTGAATGTGGGGAGAAATGTTTTTTCTAATATAACAAGCTATGCCTCCTATCTCTCTACGGTGGGATTTTTTGTTCCATGCCGACCACAAGACAAATCCTTCCATGTTAGGGACCTTAGACTCCTCATGCTCCCAAGTTTCATCTAGACATATATTATCAATACCACTCGGGATCCAACTTATCATAGGACCTTTGCACCATGGAAAACCACGATAATTCTAAAAAATGATCCCAAGTGTCCCAAATTCCTATTTATTATTATCCTTCTGGTGTCTATCCTTAACAATAACTTTTTGATTTCTAATTATTGCCCATTTTCCTTCTTTCCTGGCTTCTTTTACCTTTTGAACTTCCTTCCTTAATTTAGCTTGGTCTTCAGGAATGAGGTTTTCATTTATAAATATTCCCGACCCTTTTAAGCTCAGAGATTTACTAAGTATGCTATATTTATGGTCATTACTGTTGAGATTTGTACCTTGGGAGGTGTTCCCCATGTGCTTTTGTCCTCCTTAGCACATGAGGGAAGGACATGACACTTTGTACCTAGTACTTTTGTCTATTTTCACTTTGACTTTGGTTAAAGTGAATTTTGGTCACTTTTGGCTAAAGTGAGTATTAAATCACTTTGTGGTGATTTTGGAGACATAAGTAGACTTAGGAAACTTAACCCAAAAGTGGGTTATGATTTAGACTTGATTGGTGAGATCTCATCCACTCATTTGGATTGATATCAACCATCAATTCTTAGGTTTCCTATTCTTTCCTAAAGAGGGCGCAAAGGGTCTAAGGAGGGCGCACTTATTCATGGAGAGTTTTTCTCATGAGAGGAGGAGAACTCAAGCTATGGAGATGAGGTCAGATGCATGAGGTTTTGTGGAGGAGGCCACTAGATTTCCTTGTGGACAACTTGGAGGAGCTTGCTTCATTATTTTATTGGAGTGATTCTTCTGTTGAGGAGGGCGCATGATCTTGGCAGGCTTATTCCTTCCTGGTAGGATTTCTAGCCATCAGATTTCAGTGAGTCCAATTGCAGAGTGAGGACATCAACTGGAGCTTTGTTCCTGCGGAGGGGTTTTCCATTCTGGCATCACAGATGATTTCTAGAGCATTTACTGTGGTTCTGGCAGTTTGCATGAGGGGCACACCATCCAGGGGCGCATCTGCTTGAGAGAGCTTGTATATCAACTATGTTGGAGTTGCTATTTTATCAGGTTCCGTCATTTATTGTGCTTACTGTAACCTATACTTTCTTTTCCTCATATATACATTTAGATCTCAAACTGGTTTTCCCTAGGGGGATTTTGTGCAGGGTCATGTTGACCAAAAATACCATGTCTACAAATGCATGCTATTAGTTCTTATATCTATTCATTATCAACAGTTAAACGATGTATTAGGTGTGTTATATTTATTTGAGTTTCATGTACTAATTTCCTATGGCAAAAACGACATGCTAGAGAACCCAAATTGAGAATATAACCATAACAATCAACTCAAAAGAAACATGACTGTTGGCTGTTATAAAACAACAAAAAACAAAAATAAGACAGTGAAAACTTAGAGCCTTTGCTTGGTCAAAGACATACCAAGAAGGCAAGCTGATAGGACCTGGAATTTTCACATGGTATCAGAGCTTCGGTGGCTGATTTTTGGGACAGTTGGGACAACATATTGAGTGGCTGCCATATATTTCTTTCTGGCAGATTTTGAGGACAACCATTGACTCCTTCAGTGGTTGTTACTTGGAAGAATTTTTCAGAGTATTTTTGGGCAGTTTGGACACTGTGAGATCAATCTCTTTTCACACCTACGTAGTAGGAGTGAGGCTGATTTTTGTGACCTCTTTTCACACCCATTTTGTTGGGAGTGAGGTTAGAGTACATTGTCTCTTTTCACACCTGTGTTGACAGGAGTGAGACAGTGTGTTCCTTGGTAGAGGAACATTAGTTGGGGATTGCAGATTGGCAGTGATGTCAGCATCTCAGATGCGAGTTGAGGACAGGCTAGCTGGGACTAGCAACTGGTCATCATGGAAGGCCAGGATGGTATTCATCTTGGAGGACCTCGAGCTATGGGATATAGTCGAGGCGGTTGTTCCTGCTATTCCTGTCACTGCTCCCGTATTGGTGGTAGAATACAGGAAGAGGAACAATAAGGCGAAGAGGACTATTTTTGATGTAGTCCGGGATCAAATTATACCCCATGTGACGGGGAAGGCTCATGCATATCAGATGTGGGCATATTTATGCAAGCTATATGAGAGCTCAAATGAGAACCGGAAGATGGTTCTTCATGATCGACTCAGGGGCATTTGCATGCTCAAGGATGAGTCGGTGACTTCATTCCTTGTTAGATTCACTCAGATTAGAGACGAGCTTGGAGCCATCGGTGAGGTTGTTGAACCCAACTCTATGGTGAGGCAAGCTTTGAATAGCTTCACCAAACCGTGGGGTCCATTTGTACATGGCATTGTTTCCAGAGAGGCCTTACCCACATGGGAGAGGATGTGGGATGACTTTGTCCAGGAGGAGATCAGATTAGCATCAAAGGCTTCTGGATAGAGGCAGCAACAACAACAGTAGACTGGTCAGGGTGAGGAGGATCTTGCTCTTTGGGAAAAGGGAAAAAAGAAGGTAGGCTAGGGTGGTCTGCAAGGTCCCAAGACTGGGGGCCAGCCTCAGAGGAGTGGAGGAGCAGAGAGCAACAGTGGTCAGGGTAGTGGTTAGGGTAGAGATATGAGCAAAGTGAAGTGCTTTGTTTGTAAGAAGTTTGGGCACTATGCTGGATAGTGTCTGAACAGGAAGAAGAAGAAGGGTGGTACAATGGCTATAGTAGAGGAGACAGACTTTCAGACTCAGTTTCAGAAGGAATGTGCTTTTCATGTGTGTTGCAGTTCGGTTGAGTATTCACCACATATCTGGTATATTGATAGCGGGGCATCGAGCCACATTACTGGTATTCAAGAGAATTTCTCTGACCTCAGAGACACCGAGGTCAGGATAGATATCACTCTTGGAGATAACAGAGTTGTCACAGTTGCTTGGATTGGCACAGTTTCTTTTAGGAGAGAGAACTTGCCACCTATATCGTTTACTGATGTTCTCTTCATCCCTGGGATGAATAAGAACTTGATTTCAGTTTCCACCCTCCAGGATAGAGGTTTTGAGGTTTCATTTAGGGGCACCGAGGTACTGATATATCCTCAAGGGTGTTCTATAGACTCAAGACAGGTGCTTGGAGTGAGAGAGGGAGATCTGTATCGATTACTTTTTCATCCACTTCTTGCATTGGTGGCTAATAGCGACAACAACAGACAGTTGTGTGAGTTGTGGCATCGTAGGATGGCCCACCTACATCATGGGGCTCTTGGAGGACTGAGAGAGGTTGTGACCAGACTACCACAGATCAACATAGAGCATCAGGATGTTTGCAGAGGGTGTGCGCTTGGCAAGTTTTCCAAGGTATCGTTCCCCAGGAGTGACAACAGGTCAGCTGGGATACTGGATTTAGTACACACAGATGTGTGTGGGCCCATGTCTCGAAAGTCCTTGAGTGGTTGTGAGTATTATCTCACATTTATTGATGACTACTCGAGGAAGACCTGGATCTATTTCCTGAAGGCCAAGAGTGAGGTCTTCGTACGGTTCCAAGAGTTCAGGGCTCTTGTGGAGAACCAGTCGGGAAAGAGGGTCAAAGTCTTGCGGTCAGATAACGGGGGAGAGTATTCCTTAAGACAGTTTGTATACTTCTGTGCACAACATGGTATCAGGAGACAAATGACCTTACCTTACAACCCCCAGCAGAACGGGGTTGCCGAGAGGAAGAACCAGGCCATTAATGGTGCAACGAGATCTATGCTGCATGATTAGAGTTTGCCTTTGTACTTGTGGGCAGAGGCATGTGCTACTGCAGTTTATCTACAGAACAGGAGCCCCCATAGGAATTTTGGGAAGATGACTCGTGAGGAGGCCCTCACTGGTAGGAGGCCTGATGTCGAGCATATCAAGATCTTTGGATGTTCGACTTTCTCTCATGTCCCCTCGGAGAGGAGGACGAAGCTAGACCCCACATATCAACAGGGGATTCTAGTTGGATACTCAGAGGTGTTGAAAGCCTATCGCATCTACATTCTACCACTTAGGAAAGTGGTGGTGAGCAGAGATGTTAGATTTGAGGAGGATAAGGCTTTTGCAAGATCTCTTGAGTCGAGCCGAGCAGTTGAGGATGATGCAGAGTTTCCAGTTGCAGTCTCAGAGGGAGAACAACCTCAGTAGTTAGGTACACCAGAATCAGAGGTGACAGGGTCACCATGCACATCTTCAGGGTCATAGGCAAAGCATGTTCAGTCAGATGGGGAACAGAATTCAGAGGGAGGTTAGACTTCAGGATCACAGAGTGTTGAGGCGAGTCCTGAGGCCATTACTCTTAGGCAGAGAGACCTTACTTCTCCATTGACCACTTCAGGGAAGAGGAGACCTAGATGGTTTCAGGAGACCCTGAAGGAGGCCATAGAGAATGTAGGGGAACCTAAGAGTCAGATTAGACAGAGGAGGCCACCAGTCATATTGGGAGCATACTTAGCACTAGTGACTACTATTAGGGATATTGAGCCACATAATTTTGCGCAGGCAGTGGATCATCAGGTCTGGAGAGAGGCCATGGTCAAGGAGTATGATTCCATTGTGCGCAATGATGTCTGGGATGTGGGTCCGAGGCCTGTGGGGAAGTCAGTTGTGACTTCCAGATGGTTGTACAAGACCAAGATTGCTGTAGATGGCAGCGTGGAGAAACACAAGGCTCGTTTTGTGGCACAAGGCTTCTCACATATTGAGGGAGTCAACTATGATGAGACTTTCGCACCAGATGCGAGATATACTTCTATCAGGACTATCATTGCCATAGCAGCAAAGATGGGTTGGCACATTCATCAGATGGATGTGAAAACTGGATTTCTGAATGGATTTATTGAGGAGGAGGTGTACATAGAGCAACCACAGGGTTTTGAGGTGAGTGACAGGGAGACTCACGTGTGCCTTCTGAGAAAGGCACTTTATGGACTGAAGCAAGCTCCCCGAGCTTGGTATTCACGGATTGATACCTATTTGCTTCAGATGGGCTTCGAGAAGAGCGATGCTGATCCAAACCTCTATTTCATCATTAGAGATGAGGACATGCTCATTCTCATATTGTATGTGGATGATTTATTCATCACTGGAGTAGAGGATCTCATAGGTGAGTGCAAGCTGGGACTTGCATCAAAGTTTGAGATGAGTGATATTGGATTGATGCACTACTTTCTGGGTATGGTGGTATGGCAGGAGGAAGGTCACATATTTCTCGGGCAGGGGAAGTATGCAGAAGATATTCTGAGAAGATTTCAGATGGAGGACTGCAGACCTATGTCTACACCTATGATCACCAACTGGAAGAAGCTTAGTGATTCAGATAGCTAGTTGGTGGATGCCACAATTTACAGGCAGTTGATCGGTTCACTTATGTATCTGGTTAACACCAGACCAGATATATGTTTTTTCGTGAACACCCTAAGTCAGTACATGGTAGAGCCGAGGAGTGTTCACATGGTTGGGGAAAAACACATCTTGAGATATGTTGCTGGGACAATGGACTTTTTCCTAGATTATGTCAGGGGAGATGGAGTCAGTTTGATTGGCTACACAGATTCAGACTGGGCAGGATGCGCTGCTCACAGGAAATGCACCTCAGGGTGCTGCTTCAGTTTGGGGTCAGGACTTGTTTCCTAGTTCAGCCTGAAGCAGAAGTCAGTTGCTTTGAGTTCGGCTGAGGTAGAGTATATGACAGCCAGTCAGGCCAGTTGTGAGGCCATTTGGCTTTGCAAGATGTTGGTTGGTTTATTCAGTCAGGAGATGGCTACGACATTCATTCACTATGATAATCAGAGTTGCATAAAACTCTCTGAGAATCCAGTGTTTCATGACCGGTCGAAGCATATTGAGATCAGGTACCACTTCATTCATGACTGGGTTCAGAGAGGGGTAGTTCAGTTGCAGTATATATCTACAGATGAGCAGGTAGAAAATATTCTCACCAAGGCCCTGCCACGGGGCAAGCATGTCGTTTTCAGAGACAAGATGGGCTTGGTGAGGAACACCTTCCTCGGTAAGAGGGAGTGTTGAGATTTGTACCTTGGGAGGTGTTCCCCATGTGCTTTTGTCCTCCTTAGCACATGAGGGAAGGACATGACACTTTGTACCTAGTAC